>JAQFZG010000950.1:0-24978 GCA_034695465.1 Entomobrya nicoleti | reverse complement strand
TTTTTAATTTTTGCAAAAGTCCTTGGAACTAAAAGGAAAAAGTGAAATTCAAAACAACGAGTGTGATGATGATGATGGGAGAAATGTCGTGAGAATGACACAAATGCCATTCTCCCAACGACCTGTTGCTTGAATTAGTGTGTATCATAAAGCATTACGTATATACATAGGCAGTGGCAGTAGCAGTATACTGAAACAACATAACATATAGCAACACAGTCATCTGTCTGTGAGCTCGAGATGAAACCAGCAAAACAGCATTCCAGCTTACTAGTCACTTTTCCAAGTGTGTATGCATGTAACACACAGATACACACATTTGATCTACAAAACACTGCATCTTCATCGTCATCAGCTCAAGAATAAAAAAATCACGGAACAACTTGCTACGTGCACAAAGCTTTGTTTATAACGTTACAAACAAATACGCTATAAACACTACTTTATGCATTACATGTTGTACACCACAGTGCACAATGCCCCAACTCGCCAAACAAGGATTTGAACAAGATTTCAAATTCCCTTGTTCTCGTCAAATGAAACGCATAAACAAAGTAAAATATGTGCATGGTTCGATGCCGTGTTTTTTTCTTGTCGCATGCAAAAATGCATGGTCAAATCGTATGGCCTTTACATAGCGTCTAATCAGCAAACTTGTTTTGCTTTGCAAAAGCAACTCATCTTTGTGCAGATGCAAAAATAGCACGTTTTGTAAACTGTGGTGGTGGCAGTACCTATACACTGACCATCTGCCACTGCATAATGCCGTGCATGATGATGACCATGCAAAATGCAGAAAAAGCATCATCGTCGTTTGTTCATCATGAGCATTAACTGCTCAGTTAACTGAGCAGTTAATGGTGCAGTTAACTGAGCAGTTAACGGTGCAGTTAACGGTGAAGCTGAGCAGAACCTACACATGATCCTAGCCAGCCATGATCACGACTGCAACCACCACAACATGACAGGCACAAACGCAGGTGTTCGCATGAACACCTGGCCACGCCTCCGGAACCAATTATACTTTCCTATCTCGCCAATATTAAATAAAAACATAACTTAATTGATTTATATATACTACTTGTGTATTTTTTCGAGTCACAATTTACTTTGAAAAGTGGAGTTAAACTGGTTATTGTTTTGATACGAATATGTATGATTGGGATTGTTATGGTGTATTTAAATACATTGAAAGAAGGTGCTACTCAAGAAACCGGAGAAAATATTGAACCTCAAGCTTTATATGATGCCTCAAATATACCAGAAAATAACGGCATCCTGCCCGATCAGGTTTAATTAGTGTAAATTTTTTCTTGTAATAATTATTTTTATCTCTCAAAACTATTTTGAATAATTTTAATTCTTATACCATGCATCAAAAATGATGGTTTTGCATTCAGCTAATAAATTTAATATTTTAAAAATTATGGTTCCAATATAAAAATATTGACTTCTAGTTCTAAATTAACTGTTTATACTCCTGTTATAAAATACTTTCTGCTATAATATCTCAGAATATTGTTGAAGTATTGTGATTTTTTGTCTCATACTCATGTTAAAAGTCTCAGAAAGCTCATAACGCTATAAAAAGCTTAGAAATGAACTTGGGATATAAATATTGGAAAATAAATGGTCTGAAAACATTCTATTTGAACAGTAATAACTGAAGTACCTAACTAAGAAAACATGCTTGAAATTTCGTATTAAGAAGTTTAAAAAAAATGTATATTCATATCTTCGTAAATATTTTATTGCTTATACAATTGTACTTCCAAAGAGCATCTTTTATTACAAGCGACCACTCAAAAATATAACTTCTGGATTTTATTGTTTGTTCAATGTCCAGACTGCTTTTTTGGGTCCATGGTTCATTTTAAACCGCAGTGAAAAATCGTTTGTGAAAAATCATGCTCATAGCAGTTATAACAGATCGAGAATAGTGGAATAAAATGAATATGGTGAACTAAATATCTATATTATTAATATTTTAACGTGGGTCAATTCGGAATCAATAACAGGTGGCTCATTGATTTTTTAAACTGGTTACTTTTTTATATTTCCAAATATTTGTTTTTGTGATAGCATCAAAGCATTCTTTTGACAAGCTATGTTGGAAATCCAATATTGATATGTGATTTCCTAGAAAAATGCTTTGGTGTATGGAGCATAAGGTAAGCGAAACTAAGTGGATGACGTGTGATGTAGCAAATGCTGATATAAAAATATACAGCCATTAAATTGGAAAAAATATGCAAATATTAATTCTAAATTTACAATATCCACTATGGATTAATTAGCAAAATCGAATTGGTTAGATTAGTCATAAGAACCTCAAAGTAGTTTAGATATGAACTCTTGCTCAACGTAAATTGCACACCAAATCTTATCGAAAGAATATTCTGTGACTTCCATCTCAAATATTTATAGTATTTTGTGTTCCCCCGATTAAAAGTTTGGTGAAGTGAAACTTTGTACTTGATGAATTGTCGACTGGACTCACATATTTCTATTCCAACTGGCAAAAGTACGACTACTGCAACAGTTGTAAATACTGAGGCCAAACCAAAAGCAAATGTAATTATTGCTGGAAGTAAATTCCAACACTTGAATACCATCCAAGTCATTGTCACAATTAAAACCTGAGCGCAAAGCATAAGCAGAACTAAAACATGACGAAGAAAGTAGTCAATAGATTTTACCAAAATAGATAATTCTGTGTAAAATTTAAACTGTTTAAAATCTAATTTCTGGCTTTGTTTTGATTCCTTAATCAATTCTCTTAGACAATTAACTGTTGTAAAGGCAGAAAACGCAGATATGAATACAACAATGGATACAAAACGACAAAACTCAAAAACACACAACAAACCTAAAAATAATCGGATTAAAGGTATTAGCAAAATTAAAGTAATGTTTCTGTCGTAAATCGACGGAAGGAAAATTTCGAACATGAAGTAAAATGGGTCAATTTCCAAAATGATTCCAGCCACTGGTAAAATCCAAAGAAGTAGAAATAGGCCAATATTTATAACAATGAGAAATAATCCTAATTGTTTAGCGATTAGAGGTTTCCTGATTCTATATTCTAAAAAAATATTTGAACAATAAATTAAAAAATAAGCTAATTTATTTTAATATTTGTTAAACTCAAACCTAAATACTTACGATTTCGTTCCATGACAAATATCTGATTGATTCCATTAACCATTTCAGTTGCCTTAGAATACGTCACGTAAGTCCCAATCTCGAGAAATGCACATGAACCAAGAAATACGCACATGAAAATTCCCACAACTGTTACTTTTGTTGCAGGTCGAAATAGCTGGATTAAAGGCAAAGTTAGGCAAGAGCCCAAACCGATTATAGTGGTTACGAGGATGAGATCTACAAGAAATGGAATGTATTTCAGTTGCAATACTTTGTCCACCGACCAGGTAATTTTTCCTTCCGAAATCTCAATATTTAATGGGTAGGAATACATGCGGTGAAATAAAAGTTGGTGGAGTTTGTAAGCTTGGGCTACAAGTGGAACAGCTAGATAGTTTCTCTGCATTTTGAAGATTTTTTTTATGTACAAGTCAACTTGGGAGAGTATCTTGTGAACATGAAGTAGTATTAACTTTCAAATAACGACTGGACGGGTTTGTGTCGAGCAATACCTTGTATTGATTTATGTTGGGTTAAATTAAGCAATAATTTTCAGTCGATTTAATGTTCAAAAATAAAAGGCTTCAGCGTTCTTTTTTATTTTATTTTTAGAGAATCGAGCCATTTTGATTGTGAAATCTTATGAAAACACTTTTACATGAGCAGGAATACATCAAAAGTACATATACTGCTAACCTAAGAAACGAAAAAATAGTGAGTTATAAAATATCAAGTTATTTATGAGATGGCTAGTTTGAGCATATACGCCTAAATAAAAAATTTCTTAATAGTGGACAAGTATTTGGCATAGGAAAATATTTTAACATTAGGTATTTTTAGTCCCTATTGATTTATATGTAATATTCGTCATAATTCCGCTTTGTCAAATACTTTTTATGTATGTCCAACGAAGGGTGTAAAACGCTTGCAGACGCTCTTGCATGGCCATATTTCTAGCTTTGAATAACTTAAGAAAAAAAGTAATTAGAAAATTTAGTATGGCCTTTGATTCTACGATTGAACACGTAAACAAGTCTAAAGTTCCAGTGCTTTATATTAAGTAAAGTCCGCACAATACTAAACTGCAAGACTATCATATCATACATTAAAAAATGTTTTATAGAAAGGTACAATGTTTAACACATCAGTATAGTCCAACAGTTCACTGGTTAAGGTTACGAACTACATCGAGGAACTAGCAATCAACGACAGCTTTCGATTCTGTTTTGAATTTTTTGGTTTTGGAAAGAATACAAAATCAAAATATCATCATAAGTTCAATTTCGCGCAGTACACACACCAAAACACACAATAAATTCGATCTAAAATCAAAACATGATGTCTAAAATACAGTATTAAGTATAAACGCAAAAGACGTGCAATCACTAAATCGAGATTTACCACCCAAGTGACTACATAAACATATTCTAGTGATCCTATCGCCAGTGTAGCGTTTTTATTTTGAAATTTCTAGACTGTCCAAGATGCTATTACAGTATAACATATAAAGGAAAGTAACTAAAGCCCTGGTGAATATGCAGATCACTAGCAACTATTTCCAGTAAAGCATTTAGTTATAAAAGTTCTCTGAAAAAGTAATACACATCTACCATAGTTGCCTACATCATAGCTTTGGAAACCTTTACTCAAGAATCGGACACTTCAGTGTATATTCGACGATATCATTGATTTCTGACTAATACATTTTTAAAAACAATTTATTTAAAGTAGAATGATAGTTCAAAGTACAATTATAGTCTTGGATATCACGCTCAACTAGAATTCCATACATAAAAACAAGTTTCCATTTTTTGGTAGATTTTGCAATTTTTTCTAGTAAAGTGAAGTACAACATAAAATATTATATTGTGTCAATAAATATTTATACTTTAAAAAAATATTTCTCAAACAACAAGTCTTGACCAAATTAATTTGTAGATAGCGTGATGCATAATTATGAAAATATCTTACATGACCACTTTAAAACTTTTTTAATTACTTTTGAGAACTAAAGTTGGAAAACAAGGTGTGGTTTTTCCTTCCACAACTTAACAACACTTCCGTATATTAAGGTAGCTTAACGTTAGACAAAAGGCTGAATATTTAACTACTTAAAATAGTATTACATACGTGTTTTATGCATTACCAAGCTAGAAAGACATCAGGATATTTTATGGTCATTTCATAAGCCATTTAGTTTATTTGAAATGGACTTTGTGTGATATATAATAAATATCCACACTTTAAACTTTGCTTACATCCAATATTGTATATCTAAAAATAATTTAAGCAGGGCTTCAACATATAACACATCAGCATAATGACGCAGTTCAGTCGTGACTGTTGTGCTATTACTAAAGCTGCTAAATGCGACGTTGGAGATCTGAATAACATAACGTTGGAGATAACGTAACATCTGAATACAATTGCCATTGCATTGGTTTTGAAGTGGTTGGGTTTAGAGAGAATACATAATCCGCAAGTAAGTTTTAAATAGTGTATACAACAGAAAATCATACAGGTATATAAGACATATTGAGAATCAAAAAATTTGATCTGATACAGAATCATAGCTGCCTAGTAAAGAATTAATGTCTTGTAAGACAAACACTTGTTGATTTAAAATCCAACTTACTTTAAAACTAAAGTCTACTGATTACAATGCTAAGAAGTTACTGCATTTACATCAATATAATCAAACTCATATTAGGGGAAAAGTGAGAAAAGCATTCAACAGAAAACCACTGAATAAGTGGAAACCATTTCCAATTTTTCTTATGCGAAATATTAATAGTCAAGTGAGGTATGTATAAGGAATAAACATTTAAACATATATAAGCAGTGAATTGTATAAATACCTTAGCTGTCTTATCTGTAAAGTTTTTATTTCGTGACAAAATTAATCTGAGTGTAGCGTGTCACGAAGATATGGCAATATCTTACATGAGCATTTTAGGAGTATTTTAATTGCTTTTTGGATTATATCGTATGAACCAGAAGTAAAGCGTTCTCTTCCGTAACTAAGTGGATTGGAAATCCCGAAGTTTCAGAAAGCCAAATATAAAACTAATACATTCAACACATGAGTACAGCAAAGTACCTTACTGAGTGACCAAGAACTTATTAGCAAAAATAACAAATACTGAAAACCTTGAGAGCTTTATCAGGAAATTTTAAAGCTGCAGATCTTTATCAGAAGGCACTTTTCAGAGCGCATACGATTTAGATCACTATATTCCCTGTAGCATAAGCAAATAATATATATAAACCGTGTTCTTCACTTCTTTTCGCACAGAATTAACCTCCAAACAAAGGATTTATTGACTTTGGAAATTTTTTAGCCTACCGTGTTTATTACAAGTGTCATACCAATATAACTTGTTACATAAATAGCGAAACCAGTTATCATTTGAATTAAAATTTAAATCAAAAATTTAACGTTAAATCAAATATGGCAATCCACAAACCATCGTTTTGGGTTCATTTTGCAATTTTATGCTACCTTTCTTTAAACTTAGCCGCAGCTAAAAAGGAAAAACATTTTGTTCAATTGAACTACACATTTATTACAAAATTACTAAATTCGACGGCTTTAATATACGATAAAAATCAATCAGAATTATCTTATGGTGACTTGCGCACGAATCCCTACGTGATCGATTATACAAACCAGCCTACTTCAACACCAGCATCGCCTCAACCACCCAAAGAGTTCAAAAAATTGTACTCTTTACTAAAACATTTTATTAATACTAACTGTCTCATTGTGATAAACAACTTTGAGGGCATTGATATAAACCCACAAATTTCATATCCCGTAATTCTTAGAAAATTTGACCTAGCTTTATACAATATAAAATACATTGATCCATGGGATAATGAAACAGCAAAGGAAACTGAGTTAGAGTTACTGTGGATCCCGGAAAATGTAATTCCACAGCTTAATGGAAACTTTTCCAGTATTGCTGAATGGAAGAATCCATCTTTCAAATTTAAACATGATTGCTCATTTTCAAAACATTTTAAGCCAATTACGCAGACATATTCCCGCATGTTACTGGTCCATACTAGTAGTTTCTGCGTTGAGATGGGTTTTCAAAGCTTTTTGGCAGCATCAAAGCCTTGGCAGTGTAAAGTTCAAGTGGATCTATTTATGCCTGATAAACTTCTCCATTTGGGAAAATACACAAATATATTTCAGCACCAAGAAAATTTTCGTACTTTGCCGAGCTTAAGGCCACCTGTTCATGTTTTAATACAAGCCAAAGAAACAATCATGGAAGATCACGATTTAATTTCGGTGGCTGATTGGAGTATTAAGAAGCGTAGCAGGTTTAACCAGCATTGGAATGGACAATATAAGATTATCAATGATGTTCAAGTTACTGCTCAGGTCAACTGCAAGAAAAATATTTATCCAAAAATATTTAGAAAATTACAGTGTGAAATTTCAACATTAAATATTGTCTACCCTTGCTTTGAATGCAAGAATTATTTAACAATTATACCAATGAACCCACACCAGATGTCGTTTGCCTCTATTGAATTTGCTGACAGGTCTCAAAAATTTGTGGCGTTTCCATGGGAAAGTAAGAGGTTTGAAATCAAAACACAGATAATTCTTGGAGCAGAGATTGGTTTCGCTTTGAGAGATCCAAGTAAACCACTGAATTTACCACTTGAACTACTTCGCAAATTTAAGCTGAAATATTCAGAAAAAATCAATCTCCTTGCTTTTGGCTACGCAACACTATTTCAACATTTGATTGGAAATGAAAGCCAAATAGGATTTGACATGTCAAACAACAAAGATTACGAGCGTCTGAGAAATTTAGAGAGAACTTATAATATTAATGGGTCAAGAGGAGTCGAAGCCTTCCCATTCGGTCAGTTTCTATCGGTTTTCCAATGGCATGTTTGGCTTTGTCTGGTTATATCAGTGGGGTTGCTATCCTATGGACTAATTAAGCTGAATAACTTGATAAGCAGCCACTATTCTCTGTCAAGCAGTGTTTTGAGCATAACTAAAGTTTTGCTGGAACAGGGAGACCCTTTCCCAGACAATTTTGATAAGCTACAAAAAGTTAGATTTGTGTTAAGTGGAATATTTCTAGGGGGCTTGGTAATTAGTAATGCTTTTAAAAGTGAAAACGTATACAAAATAGTGATGCCCAGGGGACATTTGTCGTATCACAATGTTGACGAATTAATCGAAGATAAATTTGAAATTTACAGTAGGCTTTCATCTTTTGCTTATCGTCATGCAAGCTTTTCTAAAAAAGAAAAAAACACAAGACATCATATTTCAAAGACTTTTATGTCTATCAAGGTAAGCGCAGTGACTGAACTTAGAAGAATTTCAAGGCAGGAAAAAATTACCAAAATTTTAGATAATTCAGGAATACATCCCAAGGTGGACGAAGCTCTATTCGAACCAATACGCTATTTAAATGATTTTGTAGAGGTGGGGCTGCTTGATCTTTATACGATTAATGAAATCTTTAAAGGAAAGCCTATAGGGGATGCTTTTCGCAGAAAAGAAGAACAAATAATTGCAACTAGTCTAATAAATTGTAGTAAAAGAGCATGGGCCCTTCCAAACTATTTGGCTCAAAGTTCTCGAAGAATCTTGAGAACGTATGACACATATTCTGATGTAATTAATTCTACATTTTCTCAATCAACAATTCAGCTTGATTTTGAAATTTCGTACGTTCCTTCATCAGTACTTCAGCAGTATTCCCGAATTGCTACTACTGGGTTGTTTGATTGGTGGCCTAAATTTCTAAATAGATCAGATCTGGATCATGGTAAGGAAAGTGTTCGGCCTACGAAACCAAATATGAGGGGAAACATACTTGTTTTATTTGTTTTTCTTGGTGGTGGGATTTCTGCTGCTGTAGCAGGTATGACTTTGGAGTGGTTTTTTCATAGTTGTTTATGTAAATTTAAGGAGGTACTTACAATGTGTAGGGCAATGCTTAAGGACATCATCTCAAAATGCGTCACTAGAAAACACAAATGTAGCAGTAATGTCATAGTTATTAATGTAAAATCATTTGAAATGGTGCCATAGATTAGCAATTTAAAAACATAACATTTTATCAATAAATAATACACTTGAGTATGTTAGCCCCTTAGCACAAAAAGTCTGACATCTGTCTTGTACAGTTTTGAATTAATGCTATTGTTATTGTTGTTACTGAATTCATTAAAACATTCACTGAAAAGAAAACAATTAAAGGTAAATATCCGTTATTATTTATTGCACTATATTTCTAAGATATTTTTTGTCGAAGTTGTAAACTTAGTATGTTGCAAAGTGTTCTACCATCAACTTAACTTACATGTTATAGGAAATTGTGTACTTTAATTAAATCCCTAAGAAAGTAATTATTACTATGATTTGGGAAAATAAACCAAAATTCAATGCTATAAGGTTGGGCTAACTGTGTAATTATTCAAATAAGGTTTGCTTCTCCAAATTTTGTAAACGGAACATTTTCTATGGTAACGCAAATGTAGTTGCGTTAGTGTGGAATTCGAATATTATAGGTGGGCTCAGATTCCCTCAGTGCCAGTTTCTGAGATTAGTTATCAAATATATTTTTTAGCTTCATCTGGTATAAAATAACACGTTTAACTACTTCAACGTTTTATTTATAAAAAATAATCATAGAACACGTCAGCATACCTTATTGGATAAACACTTGACAAAAGAAACATTAATTATGTAATTCAAACATAGAGCTTTCAAAACACTCAAGCAGGAATACTATAATCAAATGAAAATGAGTAGCTAAGTACAACTTATTCAACATAATGACATTACTTGGTCATTTCAGAAGGCATTTATCAGCTTGAGTGTACAGCCCAGTGTAAAACGTTTTAAGTTGTGAATATTACTAAAGACACAAAATGAAATCAGGAAAAAATAAATCAACATCATTAGTCGATATCAATTTTAGGCGTTTAGGAATTGGTTGATTTTAGGAGCAATATTATACAAAGTAAAGTTTCAGAGAACTTTATAGATAAACTACATAAATAACTCTACCATCATTAGATTGTAGGAAATATGCATGAATTTTTAAGGACTAAACCTTATCGTTTCTTATGGACAAATCTAAATACACCCAATACGCACATTTTTTAAGCGGGTCTTAAATGAAGTTTGTAGATATGTTGTGTTTCAAAACTATTTTTACTCTAAAATGATACTCTAAGTAGAAGAAAGACCTATAATGAATTAAACAAATAATGCTTTGAATCAAGTTTGATGATGACGGGTGATTCATTTTTGATGGGGATGAGCTATGTATTGGCTTGTTGCAATGCGCATTTGAGCAGCTACTACATTCTTACATCTTTCAGCTATACATCTTTTCATACCAAAAGATAACAAGACTTTACACTTAATGGAAATATTACCAAAGTAAAACTGATTTTAAAGTATAATTAAGGGACGAGCTCTTTAAACATTTTATTTAAATACCAAATCCCAACCTTTATTGGATTTTCTACCAAAAATTTGTATTAGCCTTAAATACAATATTACTCAAGAAAAATTACAACATTGATTTAATCGGTAATTTTCAAATGTTTTAATCAAAGACTATTTTTGCTAACAACTGATCGTGGTGACAATTCACAAGATACACTTTGACATGTTTTCGCTTGTAAAACGGACATGTTCACACGAATATGGACATTCATATCCGTCCTGATCCGTATTCCTGCTTTTTTCCCTTACGGATGTACCGCTTATCTCAGAATCTTGTACCAAATTGCAGAAATAATTAATACTAAATTTATTGGCAGTTGTTTGTAGTGTATCAATAAGATACTGTTCTAAGTGGACATTCACAATACTTAACTCCTTTCCAGAATGTTCTTTAAATGATATAGTAATACTGAAGGTTTCACACAATGCACAACAGTTGTTTTCCCCTTTGAAGTTGTCATTCAAGTTAGAAATATACGGAATATGTCGAATGGAGTTTTTATAAACATTCGTACTACAGATTCACAAGGGCGAAAAATTCTACACGATATAGTAAACAAACGTTTGCCAAAAATTAAATCAATTAAAACAAATACAAGAATCGATAAAACCCATCCAAACACGTGTATACAAGCAAGAACGTAAATGCCGCTTTGATCACGACTATCTTTTAAGATTGTGTCATTTTGTCCTTTATTTGCTTCAAGATTCATTTCCTCAGCCTTTGTTTTGATGAAAACAACCCACTTAAAGAAATTTTGCCACCAATTCACCAAACCAGTTTGAAAATAATACTTCGAGTTCCAAATAATTTTTGTGGGAAATTGTCCTACATATTTGTATCCCTCCAGGTTTTCATTAATTATGTCTTTTCCAAAGTACACTGGTTTATTTTTTGTCATTAAAATTGTGTGTAAACGAATAGCATCAACGTTTACTAATATCATAGCAGATTTGCTGCACTTGTCCATGTGCATTTTTAAAATTATATTAAGAGGTTCATCCCAACCTGGTTCTCCATTACTGCGATTCCAGGCCGGAAACATTTCCGAATTTTCAAGGAACTTCCTGGTCGCCTTTGAAAGTTTGTCTTTCAAAATGCTTAGTTTTCTCCATTCACTCATGTACATCGTAAAAGTGATTTGTTCCCAAAGTTTGGAAAACATTGGAAAATTTTCATGTTGATTTACTTCACTAAATTCCTTGTCAGCGTCCAAATGTTCTCGAACTTTCTCTATATCTTGGCGACTTAAAAGAATTCGACGAGAGAATGTGCTAAAATTATGTTCCACTAAACTGTCAAATGTGTCAAAAGGAACTAGCTCAGGACCCATTGTCAGCCTGCTGATATTGTCTCCTTTGTAAAGATTGCCTAAAAGTACAAACGCCAGCGGGAAACTAGCAAATGCAAAACCAAAGGCAAGATTCTTGCGGTACATTTGATTGGAAAACAAGTTTGTTGACTGCTCGAGCATTGTGATATACAGTTGGTAAATTGTATTCACATTTGAAACATATTTCCATTTCTTATCAATCGATAAGTATTTGCTAATATTGGACGATATCTTGGATGTTAGAAATATTGATAAAGCCAAAAACGACCAGATGTATATGTCAAATACAACAATCAATTCTTTTAATTGTGTTAACCAGTGGGCCTGCGCCAGCTTATGACAGCTTACAAATTGGAGTTGCGTTCTTCGAAATATTAGACCGGTTTCATGCTGTTCACCTAGTTCTCTTGTAACGAAGCGCCTAATGAAAGGTCGTAGCTTTGGATGATACCTTACCTTGGTCATGTTTGGGCAGGAGTCACCTGGTAAATCATCCCAAGCGTACTGTTTCTCGGAAAAATAGTTTTTAATGTACTTAATCGTTATGTTTGTTGGTAAAATGTGTGAGATCAATAGCTGATCAGCCAAACTCAACATAGAACTTGAACGCTCTAGGTCAAATTCTTTTAAGTGTTTTAATATAACTTGTTTATTTATCTCCTTTTCCTTAACCATGTCATTATATTCGTTAACATAATGCATCAATTCGACATTAATATTCTTTGGATTTCCCATTTGAGCAGTAGCAACGGAACTTGTTTTAAGAAGATATTCTCTTCTAGTTGGAATTCTAACGAGAGGAATCATTTTAAGTGGATTGCAATAATCGCAATACGAACAATGTACTAGTAACTGATGGCCTAATGTATAAGATTGAAATATAAATCTAAGTTCACTCATGTGCACAAATGTATGCTCTCCAAGTACTGCGGTAAGCCAGTGCTTTGTGTATTCGTTTTCGTAACAGCTTGACGATTTTGCGTACCTTTCGCAAATTAATAGATAATATTTGGGTTTAGTGTTTATTACTTCTCGTTTCCAGCTCTGTGTTTCAAACAATTCATTATAGTGTACCCAAAAGGGGTCTTTTATTAAAAGTTCCCAATCGTTGTGGTAGTTGTATATGGATGGATCTGTGTTAATATTTGCTGGATGAAAGTAGACATTTGTTTCACAGCTGGAGCGGGTAAGACTCAAACGGAAATGCTCAGAATGTATGCGATTTGTGTATTCTAACCAAATTTTGTCTTCAATTTGAATTGTTTTGTTGTTAAGAGTTATTTCTAAGTTTGTAGAAAATCTTGTCACATTTGAGTCCAATATCCAGTCATTCAATTGATCGGAGTTCACTGGAATTAGTTCATAAGGGAAAACTAATGGGGTCTCGATGAAGGAGAAATAGCGCAATAACAAGACCGGACTTTTTAAAATTGGGAAATTAATATCAAGTCCAGAAAAATTTATGAGGGTAATTGCACAATCCGAAAAAATATTTACAACTTTCAGTTCCAAATCTTGGATGGCGACTTTGTGTTTCTTCGTTCCAATAACTTGTTCAATACCAAAAAGATGTAAGATCAAAACGACGCAACAAACTAACACTTTATTATACGAGAACATTGTGAAGTGTCAACTTAATGATTAAATATGTAGTACTTGTTAAGATTTGTTTGTGGGTTCAAATCCAAAATATTCAAAATTGACCAAATATGACGGTTGAACTATTTAATTTAATGATATAAAGTTGAATTTAAATCGCAAGAATTAATTTTGTAGGCAATATTTAAGGTTGAGCTGATAAACTCCGTAGCTGCAGTACAAAGTTCACAACACTATTTATATTTGTAGTTCAAACATTAGCATCATGCATAAAATTAGCAATGGTAAAACCGTGGCCGACAGTTCAAAGTCGATTAAATTGTTTTGATAACTATTACTATCAATATGGGTCGTGCATCGATCGTTAGCATATAATCGTTTCAATAATCCTCCTATCACACGAATTTTATTGAAAATACAATAAACAGGATGTTTTTCTTGAAATAAAAAAAACTCGTCTTTGAAAAACAGAATGTTTTTTGTAAAGAGGACCCGTTCTTGAAAAACCGTTTGTTTTTTGGTATGTTGTTGGCTGGCTTCGTATCCTTTTTGTGGTATGGGGGGAAAGGGGGGCTTTTGAAATTTCTGAAGTGTTCAAAATTATTACAATGTTAAATATTTACCTGAATATATGAGCATTATGGAAATAAGTTCTGGTTAATTAATATTTGGGAAAATGAATCATCGTTTCGATTTTGGTGGTAAAATGTGGATTACGAACAAGAAAGTTAATATGTTAATTTATTATTCAATAAATCAACGTTTCCAAAGTCATTGCTTTTTGATTGGTAATATGTGAAAATACATTGAGGGTCTTTCTCGTTCGCTGTTTTACCGGATTATCTGTCATGAAGCCAAACATATATGATAATTCGTTTATGAGCTATTCTCAAATATCGGGAAAATTTTCCCATATATTTATGTTAGTATTTTGGTGATTCGGTAAAGATTGTAAGCACTCGTCTCTCAGTTTACCTGCTTTTCTCTGCAGGAGTCGAAATTAAATTGATGAAAGACGGAAGTTTTTTGGTTGATGAACAAGTCGTAAATTTTGCGATATCAACAATAAAATCTGATCGCTTAGGCCCTGAATATTTCGTCCAGTTTCTTTATTGATCACCTTCCACATAGTTCTCGCTTCGTAATAAGAACCTTTAGCATATTTGGTTATAGCCAGTTCCCTGACCATTCATTTTATTTATTGGATCTATCTTGTAATTATTCAACAAACTCTCACTTTTATCAATTAACAATTTCTTTTTCTGTAAGTTTGTTAATATGTCCAATCGAGATTCCTTTATTTTTACCTTTGCAGGTTTGCTGTGCTAAATATGTCTGTGGTGCTACTGTTTCTACGTCTGCTTCTGTGCAGTTTGGACATTTCCAGCTGCTATCTTCGCACTTATATTTTGGGTACTGTTTTTTAAATCAGCTTTTATGACACATTAAGCTACACATTGTGCATGTTCTATACTGATTTTTTTTGTGTTTTGTAACAATAAATACATTTAGGCACTTTTCACATTCACAAAACCAGGCAATAGGACCAACACGATTAAATCGATATAAATAATTAAACACACTTTCATAGACAGCAGGAGATTACGTGGTCATTTGAAAAGCTAGTTATTTTTCTCAAATTGGACTTTCATATACAGCTGTATAATACAGATCCATGGTTCAAACTTAGTTGACGATCAGACATACATATATGCACTGCTTATAAAGTGAAATGAAGTATAACACAACAGAAAAGTAGACAGTTCATTTGTGGAAGTGAGACCATTCCTTAAGCTACTAAATACATCGAATAATGAGAAATCATTGTCAACAGCCAATTGTAGTTTAAAGATTTTCTAAATTGGTTGATTTTGTGAATAACAAGATTAGTGTTGCAAAAAGTACAATTTCAGTCAGTTCTGTTAACCTTAAACATTATATGCAAACAAGCATCGCAGCATCTTCATTAGAAGCAAATGTAATTCCTTAACTGTCCTTGAAGCCGTTTTTCCATTATATATAAAGTGAATTACTTAATGTCCTAGTGTATATCATGTATTCATTTATACAATTAAGTACCACTTGCAACAGTTTTGAGTAGCCCATCAATTTATAAAGTTGTTCTAAGAATTTATAGTTTTCTAAAAAAAATTACCTACACCATTGGTGCCGATGCCGATATTTAAACATCGAACACATCTGACCCTATTTTTGGACTGCATTGATCACCGGCTAGAATATGTATTAGGAAAATATTTTAAAATAGAAAATTAGTCTAGATTATGGTTTTAGATTTGGCCATCACTTTACCAGAACTGTGTACATAAAATAAATTTCCCAGTTTATGGTATCTAGAAAAGTGAAAACCCAATATTATATTCTAGTGAAGTACAATACACAGAATATAATATTGTAAAAAATATCCACACTGAAAATAATAGTTCTGACACAATTCGAAATATTGATCATATAAAAATGAGAATAGCGTGTTGTAGAGATATAAAGATTTCTTATCAGATCACTTTTTTTGATAATTACTTTTGAGAGTGGTCATTCATTATACAACTAAGTGTGGATTTTCCTTTTATAACTTATCACGTCGACAAACCTAATATTCCAGAAAGCCACTTAAAAAAAGTAATTATACAACATTTCCGAATATGGACGGAGCTTAAATAATGACAAACCACTCATTATTTAACTATTTAAATAAGCAATATGTGCTTTCAGCATTACCAAGCTGGATACTACGTGGCCACTGCAAAACCCATTTAGTTAATGTTAAATGGACTATGTATGGTGTATAATACAGACCCATGTTTTAAACTTTACTTGGAACCAAAAATGTGTATCTAAAAAATAAATAGTGATTCAATATACAACGCATCATCTTTGGAAGTCAATTACGCCGTCAATATAATATAAACTGGAAATTAAAACAATTTATCGGAAACACAGAATCTATCTTTTAGAAAATTACAAATATTTTCATACGAACCCATGTAGAATTAAAACCCAAGCCACTTTTACAGTATATTCTAGTAATAACGGAACTAAGGAATATACTTCAAACGTTAAACAATTTACCGCATAAATCCCGGTGTAATATGTCAGTGACGCTGGTAGGTGTTTTAATCCATTGACATGTAACTAATTTTACCGATTTCAGTTGAATAGTGAATAATAATTGTACTCTCATTATTTTGTAGCCAATATTTCAAACCCCACTTAATATTAGAATGTCACAAGCTGTGTTTTGGGTTTATTTTATTTTATCTAGTCTTTTTGTGCTAAATTTATCCGATCCAGAAATCAAGAAACATGACTCTTATTTAGAGTACACACTGATCACAAAGTTACTAAATTCATCAGCTTTATTGGACGTAAAACGTCTAGAGCAGCAAAATGATATGGACGAGAACTCTTACGTAACTGAATATATAAATCAAGTTACTTCAACACCAGCATCTGCTAAGTTACCCAAATCTTTACTAAACCTATACTCCACCCTTTCGAATTTTATTACCAGCAATTGCCTTATCGTAATAAATAACTTTGAAGGCATCGATCTATACCCATCAGTTACTTATCCAGTGATTCTCAGAAAATTTGATCCGGCTATACTCAATATTACATATATAAATCCGAAGGATAATGAGACAATGTCTAAGTATCACTTAATTTGGATACCAGGAAAACAAATTCCTCAATTAAGTGGAAAATTTTCAGATTTTTTCAAAGAAGACTTTAACAATATCAAATTTAAGCATAAATGCACAGTTTCAAAACACTTCGAGTCGAGTTTTCTCGGGGATAACTATTATGGCAATACTGGTTATTGCGTTGAAATAAGTATTCAAAGCTTTTTGACGGCGTCAAAACCATGGCAATGCGAAGTTCAAGTGGATCTATTTATGCCTGGCAATTTGCTTCGTTTGGGAAAATACACACACATATTTCGTCATAGTGTCAGACCGTTGGAAACTTTGCCGAGTTTAAGACCACATGTTTCCATTTTAGTCAACACCAGAACAGGTATACAAACACATGATCCAATTTCAATGGCTTCTTGGAGTCTCAAGATAAGTGGTAGATTCTACCAAACTTACCAATATCAGTATCATGTAGTAAATCATGTTCAAATAACTGCTTACGTAAAATGCAAACCAGATCATCTTAACAAACTATTTCAAAGCTTGCAGTGCACCATAGAAACGTCGAATCTTATTTATGCTTGTTTTGAATGCAAAAACTTTCTGACAGTTTTACCAATCAGCATAAAAGAAATCTCGTTTAAAAATATTGAATTCCTGGAAAGGTCACAGAAATTCGTTACGTTTCCAGTAAGATATATATCCCAACGTGGAGCAAACCTTAATCTTGCAGGAGAGATTTCTTACTTTTTAATGGAAGCTCCTGAAACAATTGATTTTCCACTTGAACAACTTCGCAGTTTGCAATATAAGTACTCAAAAAAAGTTAAACTACTTGCTTTGGGCTACGCATCAATATTTAAAAATTTCATTGGCAATGTTACGAAATCGAGGTATCGTAAAATTATCAATAAAGATAGAGACCGTTTAGAAAGTATGGTAAAGGGTGCTCGAGTTGTGGAATCTGAAGAGATAGGCTACAACAACGCTTTAAAATTTGAAAATAAACTTGGCAAACTCCATTTTGTTAGTTGCGGCTCGAGAGGAGTCAAAGCATTCCCGTTCTCTCAGTTTTTATCCGTTTTTGAGTTGGAGGTTTGGATTTGCCTAATTGTTTCCTTGGCAATTTTGTCTACTGGCATTGTTCAGCTTAACAAGTTTATAAACAGACACTATTCCTTGCCAGCTAGTGCTTTAAGCATAATTAAAATTTTGCTGGAACAAGGTGACCCGTTTCCGGAAAGCTTTGATAAACTTGAAAAACTTAGGTTTGTGATGAGTGGAATATTTCTGGGAGGCTTGGTAATTAGTAACGCGTTTAAAAGTGAAAATGTTTATAAGATAGTGATGCCCAGGGGGCATATTCCCTATGACAATATTGACCAATTGATTGAGGATAACTTTACGATTTACAGTCGAATTCAAAATTTTCACTATACATATGGAGGTTCCCTTAATGAACTCTACAAAATATATACTGATAAAGCGATTAAAGTGAATTTTGAAAATTCACACGTGGTTGCTTATATTGAACTTTTGTATTATCCAGAAGATGGTATAAATGATGTGCCAAAATACGCAAAAATTCGAAACTATTCTAGAATGCATCCTAAGGTACTTGAAGCATTTTGGGAACCAGCACGTTATGCGAATGATTTCAAAAAAGTGGGACTTGTCAAAGAGAGTCGGACGATACGAAAATTCCTCACAGGAAACGTTCTGAGGGAACATTTCGTTTCAAAGCAGCAGGAAATAATTATAAACGGTCTAAAAAACTGCAGCAGAACAGCATGGGTTCTTCCAAACTACTTGGCTCAGAGTACGAGAAGACACCTGAAAACATTAGACAATCATTCTGATGTCAGTGCTGAGTCATTTTCAGAACCAAAAATAGCTCTTGAATATGAAATGTCATACTATTCATCATCAATAGTTCAGCAGTTTTCCAGAATAATGAACTCTGGTTTGTTGGATTGGTGGCCCAAGTTTTTGAATACATCGGAGCTGGACAATATCAAGGTTATTGATAAGCCTGCGAAACCAAACATGATGGGAAATATACTTGTTATATTTGTTTTTCTTGGGGGTGGTATTTCAACTGCTGTAGCATGTATGTCATTGGAATTGTGTTTGAATTATTTAAGTAGGTATAAAAAAGCTGATATATTTTGTCGTGGAATCTTAAGAAATGGTATATCAAATTGTTTTAAACGAAGAGACAAGAGTAACAATAATGTAATAGCGATTAATGTAAAATCATTTGAAATGGTGCCATAAGAGTAAAATTTATAGTTACTTTATTCATACAGTTCAAAACTTTACTGTAGTGTATGTAAATATCCTATTTATCATGATATTGAAATACCATTTGTTAATTATAAAGATATTCTAATATCCATGATTACTTGTGAGCTGCCTACGTGCAGACTCCATAATTGCTCTGTCTCCATGTAAGTCATTACCACGGTACAAGCCACGAGCTTGATACCATGTACTTGTATCCTTGAGCTTCACAGCTCAGACCTATTCTGTAAGCCTTGCTGCTAACATGTAATAAACTTGTAGATATTTATAGGCAAAGAATCTACGCATTCCGGTCACATCACCTCACATTATTATGCCGGCATAAATGCCCATAAGTCATAATATATAGACACTACATTTACGATTAGGTTACAACATTAAAAAAAACTCCTTATCTGGCTACAATAGTGGATAGTTGATATTGTAATCCGGTAATATATTTATGATTTAATTTCACCTTTAAACGTAGCATTATGTCAATAATTTATATCACTGAAAATAAATCAAATGGCTAAATACATCTATTTTTTGTTATAGTAAATTTATGCATGTTTTCACAGTAATAGTAAATTCATAATTTCTATTTGATGATTTCTAATGATTTTGACTATTTACCAATCGTATTACTCGAAGTTTTATTTAAAATAAGCTAATATTTCAACATCGATTCTACTTATTGGAAGTGAATCAATTCGTGAGTAGAAGTTAAGCAATCTTCTTGCAGTGTTTTACTAAAATGAACGAATAGTACATAAATCAAGAAAGCTGGCCAAAAATAATAAAATACAAATACTGGTATACTTGTGATTTACTTGTGAAAGACTCAGCAAATACATAATAAAATGTGGACTATGAAACAAATTTCCAAGTAGACTGACAGGTTCAATGTTTACGTAAACATTTCTTCTTACAAACTTGTTTAACACGGCTTTTTAAGGATAATATTACATTTTGGGAATGAATATGATGGGGCAAGACCTTTTTTCTTCCAAAACGTCTGTCAAATTGTGTATTAAATATGTCTAATCTTTGAATTTTCCAAGATCTGGCTCAATACACCAACAAAAGTAAAAATAAACAAACCCTGTTTGTTTTATGAGTTTAACAGAAAACTTGAAAAGTTTACATTATGACTTGTTCTGGTTTTGTGTAGTGTTCAGTATGCAATTTTTAGCCCTAAAATACGTGCCATGACATAAGTCATTCAATGCTGCAATGTATTGAAATATTTAAGATGTAGTGCAGTAAAGTTTGGAGCTTCAGCGAATCCAGTTGATGTTTTAATATCAATTCGAAAAAAAATCACCATAGAAGATATCTCAAAATGGTGAAGTGTGTAATTAAAATTGTAAGTTTTAAGAGATTATTAAACTTACCAAAAATACAGTGCCAATTAAAATAATATACATATTTTATCGTATAAATTTGTTTAATTTACAGATTGGGTTGATATCAGAAGCGATATTTGTAATAGGAATAATTATCTTTGGAAAATTATTTGCTGAGGAAATTCAATCAATAGACTTCTATAAAGAGTGTAGGTTATCTTTATTCATTTTTGGTGAGTTTTTTTTACTTAAAATTGCGTTTTGTAAATTTGGTGTTTAATTAATTTTATGCCATTTTAGCTTTGTTCCTTGGTTTTGCTGGAATCACCTTCGCACTGGATTGCATGGCTGTTCTAGATCTAATATATGCCTTGGACGAAATCTCAATTAGTAGTGTCAGCTTGAGACGAGAAGCTCTACGGTCAATTCGAATTTGGTTTTATTTCAATGTCTTTATATTGGTTATTGGTCTTTTAATTAAGTGGGCGTATTTAAATAAATCAAGCAATTTATGCTTTTTTATGGTACTATCTTTAAGAGTATTTATGCTTTATGTAGTTCATCTAAATATCAAAGATTTAAAAGACGATTTGATTTTTGGTAACAATTTAAGTAGGATTGATTGATATGATATGCTATAAATTTTAAACATTCTCAGAATTAAGGCTAAGAATTCTCTTTGTATGGCAGACAAGGTGACGCTTTTTACTCCATTGTAAAAATGGTCCATCTTTAGCTGTACTAATGTTAGTTCATGGTTTTAAGTATTCATATTGAATATTAATACAAATGAAAATATATGCAGACGAGTCGCTTTGAATATTTCTATGTAGTTCATATAAATATCAAAGATTTAAAGGACGATTTGTGACTTAACTGGAGGTAGTGTGAATTTGATTTTTGGCAGCATTTTATGCAAGATTTAATGATATGATATACTGTAAATTTTGAACATTTTCAAAATTAAGGCTAAGAATTCAAGTTTTACGGCAGACAAAGATGGCACTTTTTACTCTATTGTTATAATGGTACATATTTAGCTCTACTTATGTTAGTCCATATTTTAAACATTTATTTTAATATTTATACAAATAAATATTTGAATTTTTTTGAAGATCTAATTTTTGGATGAATTTAAGAAAACCTTTCAAATAAATAACGTTTGTAACTCGTGAAGACTTGAAAACGAAACAAAATCAATCATTCGACAGAATGAATTCCACTAGTGTTTTTCGACAAGAGGCGCCAATACTAGAAGGAATTCGGAGATTTTACCTACAGATTTTATCAAATGGCTTGTGCATATAAAAAAAGCTTCTCGTGGCCAATATAACACGTGCAAGGCGTGTTGTACAAATAAGACGATATCTTACATGACCATTTCACCTGTCTTTTAATTACCTCACAGAGTATGTAATTAATTGCAATATATACTTAATTCAACTGCTAACTAAAAGTTCTACAATGCCAGTTCTAAAGCTCTATTAGACAACACATATACATATGGATGTAACCCAACGTTTTGCCAATAATATTATATAGCTATATGACTTAAACACCACTTACAATTAACACGGTATACCTTAAAGTATTTCGTTAAGCTTGTCATCGCACTAGACATCAGTGTAGGCTGGAAGCTCAGTTATGGACATGAAACCATCAATCAAGCATATAAACGTGTTCGGAAACATCAGTACTAGAGTATTCACTTTATTTAGATATTATTTGAACTATTAAAACCACATTTGAAAATCATACTCGTATTTCATATTTCGTTAAAAAACCGGACAAATAAGGATGAGAGACCATAAAACGATGTTGTAAAAAACAACAAGAACACAATTTTAAACAAGTTTGCCTTTTTTAGATCGAATATGACGTTAATTGACCGTTGCTCCTCTACCGTTAAACCAATTCGGCCGAAAATCACTGCCGATGGTGGACTTGACATACGAAGTCTGTGTTCCAAGTTTGAAGAGAATCGGTCAAACCGTTTTGAATTTAGAGCGCGTACGTGTACGCGTTTAGACAGACAAACGAACTGAATGCATAACTATGATTTCATCTTCGATTCATCTACGTAATAATTGGGATGTTATGTATTTAATGGTATTGATTAGCATAATCGAAATATTTAAGTTATAGTTTAAGTATTCGTATTGGGAAAAATTTATTATCGGGTTTCGGTTTTAATTGACAAATTACTTACTGGATTACTTATTGGATATATATGGATACAATATTTGCTGGTAGTCATTAACCTAAGAATGATTCGCATATGTTTTAAATATATTAGATCTTAATCGTATCACAGGTTATAAACATATTTAGCATAAGAATAAGTTATACATATAACTATATATATAAATATTTGTTGGTATGTAATTTAAGTAACTGGAAAAATTACAAAACTGGAGTACAAAAAGATGTTATAAATTACTGCCTAATTATATTTAGACTATAGACTGTTAGGGTTTGATATGGCACAACATTTTCAATGCAAAAAAACTAATAATAGCTTATATTAAAACTAAAACTTAAATATGACATTTGATAAGCAAAATATAAAAGGTTCAATTTTTTGTACAAGGGTTCATCATCATAATTATCATGATATTTATATAACAGTTAAATAATCATTATAAAAAATCAAAAGGACGTCACAACACACTTATTAATCCACTTCACCTGGATCTTCATTCCTTTCCTGTGAGCTCGATAGAGCATATACAGCTTGCAGTTCAATATTTCCTCCTTCTGAATCCCGTTCCTCCAAAGCATTCAAATACATCTTTACAATCCCAAACATAAATACTCGAATAAAAATAATGACCAATCCTACTACCAATACCAAAACAAATTCCGTTGGGAATGTACACAGTAGGTAGATAGCGACTAGTATTCCAATGAAGAGCAACAAAATGTTCAAATAATACCAAAACCGAGTCCAGTAAAGAATTATATCTGTTCCAACGTTATTATCTTTTTTGCTCGCACTTAAAAAGTTAATTGTGGCGTAAAACTCTAGCACTATTATTACTAATGTAATCACAACAAATGCGATGAAAACTGTAAAATTTTAAAAAACATTTAATTGTAAAAAACACATTTAATAAATAGAAAGATAAATATGTAAGTTAAACTTTCTCCTTACCCTCATATGTTTTTGGCAGAAGGGCTACCATAAGTAATCCAAGGAGAATAGTTCCAATAAAGCTCAGTGTTTGAAGAAACAGGCATCCCTGAAAAAATCCACCAATATTCAAAAAATATAAACTTAAATAGTTTAAATAATCAAAACAATTTAAGTATAAAAAGATGCAAAAATTTACGGTACCAAATCTACAAGCGCTACACAATGTGCACGGGATCTCCTTTTTTCAAAGTTATTTTCCATTTTGAGATTTAAATAACAATGATAAATTTAGCAGACAACAGAAGAGTGGACCGGATCCAGCTGATCCAAAATGTAAACTGTTTTTAAACTCATATGTACTTCCGTCAGTTGCACTTAGGCATTGTGTTCTCCTAGTATGTTCAATCGATAACATGTTACCTCCACAAACTAGCTTGTTAGCTAGCCATGCAACATGTTAGAGGTATATGCTTACCGGAAACAGCCGAGCCATGAAACATTTCTCTGGAAAGGGAAAAAAGGACAAAACATGATACAATGCCATGCAAGTCAGTGGAGCTTTCGTTTTCGACTTTTAGTAAAAATCCACCGGTATAAAAACTCGAATAGTTTCGCTTTAAAAAAATAGTTATTTTTACACAATAAGTTGCATATTTTTTATGCTCTTAATTAGTGTCTTTAATAATGTAATTAAAAATACTAAAATAAATATTTTCTAATGTACTATATATACTTGAAATGGTAAACCAATATAAATATTTAAGTTTATAGTCAATAAATTATATATTTTTTATTTCATTAAATATTTTTCATTTGATATAAAAATGGGCTTAAACTAAATGTCGATTAAATTGCTATAACAGTTACACACTAATTATTAATTATATTGAGATTTAAGTTCGCTCGTAGACGTGGTGGAGTGCAGAAGCAAAAGTTATTTAGTAAAGAAATCGACCAACCATGACAAAAGTTA
>JAQFZG010000949.1:0-24980 GCA_034695465.1 Entomobrya nicoleti | reverse complement strand
AAACAGCAAAATCTCGCTGTTAA
The DNA here is from genome assembly GCA_034695465.1 of Entomobrya nicoleti. Classification (NCBI taxonomy): domain Eukaryota; kingdom Metazoa; phylum Arthropoda; class Collembola; order Entomobryomorpha; family Entomobryidae; genus Entomobrya; species Entomobrya nicoleti. The sequence goes on along the minus strand of JAQFZG010000949.1, from coordinate 24,957 downwards.
AACCCATTTCAAGACCATTTTGATAAAATTTATTTTACAGTAGAAGGGGTTAAATGATGATGTAATGTAGATTCAAAATGAAAGCGACAGTTTTATTCATTTTGCTTTTAGATTTAGAACGTATATAATCTTGATATTACACACATTGATGAGTAAGCACAATGGATGATGAAAAGGTTAAATAGAGTTTCTTTGTGTCGTACAAACAAATGAGAGTCATGATGAATTAAGTTCCGAGGAGAATGTAAGAAAACTAAACGAAGAACACTCATGATATTTCATTATCATTATATCGTACAACGCAATTTTATATTAATACTTGATATCAATACGTTTTCTTTTTACATTTCAAAGGTCAGTATAAAAAAACAATAAAAATATATTGTAGTATAATAAAATGTGAAATGAAATGTTCTAACATTTTCTAAAAGTGGTGTAAAGAAGGTTTTTCTAAGTTCTCCAAAACTTCCTCGGAGAAGTAGTTTTTCTAGAAGAAAAGTGAGCACTAATATAGTCAATGTGCCGTAAATACAATCAATCAAAAATATCTACAATACCTACATAGAATTCCATGCTACACACTACACATGCATTATAAATACTTCATCGCAAGTTACACGATTCAGGGCAAGATAATAAAGAGAGCAATAAGTTTTCAAACATGCGTATCGGACACAAACACAGCACAATAAGTAATATCATTTTGTGTGATATGAAAGTTAAGATTATTTAGTATTACAGGTAAGTTTAAAGCTACTAGACAAATACTATGACATGCATCATGCATTTTGACATTTGTAACGATTACATGAATATTATGCGAAGTTGAAAAGGTTAAGAGATTAGAGAAGTTTAAAGGTTTAAAAACAGACTAATCATCGCCAGCACCCTCCACCCATTCTTGAAGATCTTCCAAATCCATGCTAGGAAGGCTCCGTGCAGCATAGTTACTTTTGTTTAATGCAAGCAAGTCCACCGATGCAGACGAGGGTTCAATCATTTTGTTCACTCTGAATGAGCACAAAGCCCGGCAAGTAAGTCATGAATGACAAGAGAAAATCACGATGACGAGTTACACAAATTAAAACTATACAGTGACGTCACACACACCAACTACGCCTTCTTAACATAAAATGCTTATTTTCTTAAACTCATGCACAAGGCCAAAAAATAATTAGGTAGCTACTTCAAAACTTAATTTTCACAACGAGCACAAAAAATTAATATTCAGGCAAAAGTTCTGAATTTCACTGATGAGTCTTAAAATCTCAGTGGCCACATTCATCATGTCATGTCAAACCCCATCATGAAGCATTGTATTGTGGTTACAGATGAAGAATGAAGATCAATTTAGACTATCCCGTAAAATTCATATGCACCACATACCTTTACGTATACAAGAATATTATCGTGCCAAAACATGCCTCGAGCATTTTGCAGATTCAATATATATTTACATAATAAATTACAACAAAATGGTTATTGAGAATATTTTTGTAATCAAACTTACTCTTTGCTTAGAGCTTCCAGATTCCTTCTTCGCAATTCTTCAAATGTAATTCCACTCGCTTGCTCCCATGCAAGCTTTTCGGATTCAAATTGCTTCTTCTTGTCATCAAAATCGAAACGTAGCTTATCAAGAGTAGACCTCATTTGGTCTTCGCGTCTTCTCAGCTAAACATGTACAATATATCCAAGAAATATATTAAACATTCCAATTAAAAAACTAACCAACATGTATCAAGTGCTTTTCTTTACATCTTTTTCTGAATCTGTGATACGTTGAGTGCGCTCTTTCACTTTCAGCTCGAACACTTGCTCCATTTCGACTTCCATCTTCTTCATTTTAAGATCATGATTTTTCTTTTCCTCTTCCATTTGAGCCAGTGGGTTCCTAGAATTTAATGAGGTATAAATGGAATTAGTTTCTGATCAATTTTTATTGGACGTTTGCATCTAAATAATTTACAATAGACAGGTAGCGAAACAGGGTTATGATACAAACAGTGTCAGTACAGTAACGGAAAAACATTTAAGCAGATATTGGCAGGTTTTATACACATTTATACTTATGTAACTTGGATGAAAAATGTCTGATTAGATTATCTCATATCTACTATAATGTCATGTCCAAAACTACTAGTAAAATTTTCAAAATCGAGGGAAAAATGCATGCTCCTAATAAAAAACTAGCAATTTACATATTTTTTTATTGAAACACGAAAAAATTTGGTTACCGAATTAATCATAAAAATTGTATACAGATCCGAATGAATAAATGAACCATCTTTCATGTATATGCTGGTACTAGAACTGCATTGTTAATTATAATGAGTATTGTCCATGTGTGATCTAGACAAAAATGGTCTAGATTTTTTCTAGAAAAATGCCGACGGTTGGAACTTTAATAACATGAATATTGGAGAAACGCCATGCACAACTGACTGACATAAAAAATTTACACTAATACATGCTCCTACTGCTTTCCTAATAATCTTAAAGTATTGAAGCTATTCCTTCAATTCAGCTACGGGACGAAATGTTATAAAAGGGTTGAAAAATACAAAAAGGGTAAGTTTTCATGAGCAATATTTTCCAAGCGTTTGCATTCAACAACTTCTACTGCAAATTCAATAGAACTATCATCAATATTTACTGGTTACTTTTGTTGGATTATAAGTTATAGCGGAATCTGAGGGATACAAATCAACGGGCATTGCTTTTAAAACGTGCATCTGCTCCTTTGTTAACTTACCAGATTGTAATAAAACAATTAGGAACTCCAGGAGATTGAGCACTACTATCAAATTGAAACACACAACCCATCACCCAATGATCAGTTAGTTAAGTACATTATGTGCGATACCGTTTTTATTTTTTAGTTAGTTCATGTACACATTGTATGGGAATTATGTATCTATTATGTGCATAATTGTACTTGTTAATGGAGCACCCTTTACAAGAAAACAAACTTTTGACATGAAATGAAATACATATTATCATGATCATGAAACCGTAGTGTAATGTAATATGAACGTGTAACATAATGAAAACGTACTTATCGAATCCTTTGACAGGCTTCCCATCAGGTCCAAGTCCAGCTAATTTACGACAACGGAAGTTTTCATAGTGAACATTGTTGGTTACATCTTTCAGGTCTTGTAAATGTGTGCGAACGACCATGTTACGTAAAGCAACAAAGTCACAGTGCTCGAGATTTTCGACTAGAATATAATAATCCCGAATGATTTATTACTTGGTTGTGCTAAAATCAAAACAATAGATAAGCTTTTACAAAGTTTATACCGCTTACCGATCACTGTGCCCCAAGGATACTTCCGTCCACGCAATTTCTTCCCATCAACTTCTAACACCGTGTTTGAACCAACAACAGCAAAAGGAACTCGTTCCCTCATCATTTTATTGATCTTGTTCTCTTCTTCTTCATCACAGTCAGGAAATTCGTAGATCTTGATTTTATTTTGTGCGATCTCATTGAGTATCTAAAACCAAACAATAAATAGTCAATGAAAAAAGGCATGAAAAAAACTCATAGATTTAGAGTTTACGATTTAAGGTTATCGCCATACCTGTTTCTTGAAGTGGGCACATTCTTCAGGTGTCAAAGTATCCGCCTTTGCAATAACTGGAATTATGTTTACCTTGTCATGAAGTTTCTTCATGAGTTCAATATCTAGAGCTTTCATTCCATGACCTGATGGTGCAACGAAATACAAGCAGCAATGAACACGGCTGTCCAAAACAGCTTTCCGATTTACTCTTGATTCCGCGTTGAGAAAATCCTCGTAACGATTTTCAATGTAATCTAGAACCGGCTGCCAGCTATAAACGAAGAGATGATCATTCCGATTGTATAAAAAGGTGAAAATTTTATGTTCGTAAATACAACGAGTCACGCAGTCAAAAGTAATATTTCCCTACCATTGGCTGTTGTCAATACTGTCACCAAATCCAGGTGTGTCGACTATTGTTAACATTAAATTAACCCCATTTTCCTTCATGAGAACTTTGCAAGTTTCCACCTACAAAGAAAAGTGAAAGTTTTTTCAGTGAAGTATGCTACTTTTGTATATACACACAAAGCTATTGTTTAGAAAATAGTTTGTTGTTTGTATACCTGAACTGTTTTCTTCACTCGATTGCTTGGTCCAGGATATTCAGGAGAATAGATGTCAGCCAGGAACATTGAATTGATCAATGTTGATTTTCCAAGCCCAGATTCGCCTTAAAATTTAGAGAAAGCAACGACACCGATATACACACAAAACTAGAACTAGGTAACATCCGTAGAAAACTACTATTGAGAGCTTTCTAAATATTTACTATTGAACACTTCAATGAATGAACACTTTCTGATAATTAAAAGGCTTACCAACAACCATGAGCGTGAAGTCGAATCCTTTCTTAACGGCTTTTCGGTAAACTTGATTTGGTAAATTGGCGAATCCCACATAGCCATCCAGCTCCTTTCTCCTCTTATCCTTTTCCTGCTTTTCCATCTTCATTTTGCTTTCTTTTGATTCTCGTTCTCTATTGTCTTCAATATTCCCAGCAGCAGTGTTGTGATGTGTTCTTATTGTATCAATTTTCCCCGACATGGAATTTAATTCTTTGGTTTGCGTTCCATGACCATTGCTACCACCAACTCCACTAAGACTAGTCGGTCCAGTGTTTGCATTGTTTATACTCGTTACTAGTGAAGGTGCAGGGGATGCTTCATTTTTGAAGAATAGTTCTCTTTTACTCTGCAGCTATAAAAAGATAAAAAATAAATAAAAAGATTGACTTTTAGAATACCAGACATAATAATAGCTCTGCTTTCGAGAGCTTGCATAGGGGAAAACTACCTACATTATATAATATATGTATGTATGTATATTATTGTATAAAGCTATACAAAATTACAAGTACCACGACGTATACAGTGAATAAATATCACCACCATTTCACATAACTGCAACAATGCTCGTTTGTTTCGCTCTTAAATGTCAATACCTCTTATGCGGGTAAATGTCATAAGCGGGCATGGCTTATAAAATGTCAAGAGTGGTGAGATGACTTCAGGTATTCAGGTTGAAAACCTTTCAAAACAATTTTCACTTTCACAATACATTCCCCTTTTCAAAAAAACATCCTCTTTATACAACCATTGTACAACAACTAACAAAAAGTTTCGGATTTACAATACACAATACACCGTCGCTGATTAAGTTACAATGACAGTGGTTTTCAGTTTCACTTCCTTGTTGTTGCAAATACAAACACTTATTGAAGAAAGCTGTTTCGTAAATCCTAAAGAGAAGAGAAAAGGTATGTTTCAAAGTACATATACAGGGCTATTAACACAATTACTACTTCAAAAGGAGATCATCATGCCACGCCATGAGCTGTAGCATTCCATGAATCCCTACATTTTGAAAGTAGATAAATTATGTATGCACTCATATAAAATTAAACACCGTGTTTCAGGTTTCACGAAGATTCATTTTACTTGTGCTTGATTGCTTTGATTACTCCCATGAACTACTTGAGCTGATCTACATTCTGTAGTTGGATATCAGCAACGAGGAAAACAAAAAATCAGCTTTCTCATTTTTCAAAAAAACAACTGACGCATCGTTACTCAAAGTTAATGTATTTATGAAAAAGCATTACGTGTATACGAAAAGATGAGAAACATCCTTGCGTCAGAGAAAGCATCCCTGAAGTCAAATCAACCTACTTTTTCATTCTCTACTGTCCTGGGCCGCGGATGTTAAGTGAAATATCGATTTTAAGTAAGTATATCACTAGCATAAGTATAATGCGTACATTTATAATATTTCTAACAATCATACAAATATGAAAGATCTCAGAGAAGAAAGCGACTTATTCTGTTGAATATGAATCGCTTAAAGAGGCATAGAAATTTAGATGCTGGCAATATAAAATGAATGCAATGCATGAAAACAGCAGTAGTATTATAAATGATAACTGTGATCATCAAATTCATTTTACCGTATTGCTTCAATACCCCTTTCTGGAGTACCGACCGACCGGCATTTCCTATTCTCATATTCCATCCATGAAAATGCTATACTCATAAAACATTAGGATATGTTTATGTATTGCTGTATTTACGAAACAGAATTTTATCTTTCTCCGAATACATACATTATACTTTCTCTTTCCTTTCTCCCCATGAAAAAAGTGAAAGCTGAATGCAATGTTTACAAAATTTGCCAATATTGGCAATACACGCGGCGCTCAAAGTGATTGAATTCAGCTCTCTCCAACAATTATGAGCATTCGTTTTTTTCCACCACCGGAAAACACGTGCCCGGCATACGAAATGTAAAATTTCGCAAATAAATACTTCCATACTTCCAACGAACGAACATCACCAATACCAATTCATTTTACATGATTTTTTACGACTTACGTTTTCAATCCCAGCCCCATTTTGTTGACTCTGATGCTCATACAGCTTTTGTCTTTGTGCTAAGCGATCAAGACTTGCTAACCGATAGTTGCCACCTGGGCCTGCACTTTTGGCACTACTATAAGACCCTGCTGCGCCAGTTCCGGTTAGAGAGCTCCCATTGGAATAAACACCGTTGTTCGTCGAACTAATCCCATTAGTGTTTCCTACAACAGAGCCATTCGATATCCCAGTTGTTGTAGTACCCGGTCCAGAAGTAGTTGCTGAGTATCTTCCTGAAAGGCTACTACTTTTCTGCCTATTACTGTCATCCCATCTATTCTTATCTACGCCACCTCCACTCGACGAGTATCCACTGAGAAGACTAGTAGGGCCACTAATACCTCCGCCACCAGTTCCACCTACTCCACCAGTGTACAGTAATGAAGTGGCAGTTGAGGCACTTGCGCTTGCCAAATTTTGTGGTTGAGGCTGGGACGTGACAACATTTGAAGTGGATCCACTCATCTTGCTTTCATCTGCTTTTTTACTCGCGTTCGCTTTGATCTGATTCTGTTCTGACTTTTGATTTGGAGTAGTCTTGTTCTTCTTTGGTGTGCTTGCTGGCTTGAAAATTAGGCCTTTTATTAAAGGTAGCCTATGAAAGCTAGTGTTAGCAGCTCCTTTATCACGACTCTCTTCACCTACGACAGCTACCGCTTTTACATCACTTTGGCTTAATTGACTACTCTGCTTGTTTTCTTTGTCTTCTACCTCTTCCGCAGCGTTAGTAATAGCATCATTGGATTTCTACAAAAGTATTCGGTTTGCTTAGTTATTATTGTGCACATGCACATATCTTACATATACAATACAACTGTCTTCTGAAAAGTCTTAAATACAACTATCATAGAACGAATGTACATATGAGTAAAATGTACAACTTCCTATGTTATCCCAGTCAGTAAAAGCATAGAAATTATCCGAACCAGCAACGGCACTAATTCACGTACAGATGAATGAGTTGAATTAACTTAAACCGCATCTAATTTGATTTGACAAGATGTGATGATGCGATGAATATGAACGTAGCATGAATTTTTAAAAACTTTACATTTCACTATGCACAAAGAGCACAAGTATCAAACTGAATACAACATACAACTCAAGAATCGCAACAAACAAGTAAGCACGACACAACGCTTTAACAACAACTATGTAACTCAACGCTCTAAAATTGACAATGTCACATTGTACATTGTTCCGCACCGAAGTCACAGCACTGCATTTTTTGTCAATTAGTGTTGTCATTCACTTAACACTTATTGAACAAAGCATAATATTATGCTCTTGCCTTTTTATCTCATATCATCAGAAAACACACCCGTAAATGCATTCGTGTGCGATTATCTTTAATCTATTTAAAAAATCCTGATGAGTATGACTTTGCAGAGAGTTCATATACTACATCAACTTAACAAGTTATTCGTGCTGTTCATTAACTTCAACGTTTTAAACCACACAAAGCATGAGAGAATCCTAACTCCTAACTTATGATGGATATTGCTCTTCAGCGACAACAACACACTTACTAAAAACGAGGATCTTTTTTTTGTACAATTGGCTATGCACGAAAATGGTATGTCAAGTCATGAGTAATGTATGTATATTATTAATTTTCTCAAGTGTTTTGTTGCAGGGTAGGTACTCTCACAAGCAAAGTCACAAAAAATGGACAATACGAACTAAATAGCTATATAACCAACTGGGTATAACACCGCAATGTCCATATAACATAAAAAAAACATTATGGGGTTGTTTTCTGTCTTTTTCTTTCGGTGGTGCTGGTGCTGTGGTGTGTCTGTGTGGGTAGGAGGTTCAGCCAAACTGAATCTGTCTGTTTATAACTCCAAACAGCCGTACATTCTTACAATCATGTTTCCATTTCCATTATATATGTACGCGTATTATATACACTTATTGTATGCACTCCACTCGCCGCACAATGGCACAACACTAAAAAGGAAGAAGACTTACACACACAACACGGAAGAAAATTCTCTCTTTTAATAATGTACATACATACAATACAACACACCACAAGACAGTTAGCAGTAAAAATGCATATTCAATACTCAAATTCGATGCAATGCTTCATTCACTCCCACATTTTACGACGAAGGTAGGAAGAAACAGGACTCCCACTGCTGAACACAAGCAAAAGTCAATTCAAAATGTGTACACAACAAGGTGCAGGAACATAAAAAGTATGTTGAAAGTTTTCAAAACTAAAGTTTTGCTAGATGACAGACAACAGAGCAGACACTGTTCCTTTTTTTTCTCGAGGAGCTGTCAAAAAATACTCCAACTTCATTTAAACGAGAATGATTTAGGATTCAGTTTAGAGATGCAGATGTGGTAAACATATTCATTGAAAAATTCAGTCAGTGAGTTCACTGATGACTTTGGAAAAAATTGTTTAGGCACAAGAGTCAGAGAGGCGATGCGATATACAAATAACATACGCAATTTTTCACACAAATGTTAACCATTCTCCTGTTTAGAGATTGACTTTGACAGGCACATCACAGAGGAGGAAGAGCGATACGATGGATAATGGATATTAGTACGTACTTTTTTGACGATGTATTTTTTTGTTTCAAAACCTTTCAATCGTTTCGTCAACAGTCAAAAACAAGCACGGCAAAAAAATGAGCAAGATGTTTTTCTAAATTTATACTAATATATTTCAGCCTTTTAAAAGCCATCATCACATAACTTCAGAGAGAGAGATGGGAAAAGAGAATAAGGATGGGAAAATGGATGGATGTGTGTCTTTCTGTGCAGAGAGATAAGTGAATACTGGAGGGAGCAAGAGAAGTTTCTCCTGTTCCATATGCCCGTGCGTCTGTCTGGGTTGGATATTGGATATGTGTAATATGTACATAACAACGGATAATGCCATGCCAAGCAAAATGCAATCTACCCGTCTTCTCTGAACTCTCCCTTCACTTTATACAAAACTTTTATACTCATCTTCTTTTTACAACAACAGCCCTATCAGCAGTTACTTTTATTAGGGAAAAAGTAAAGTAGAAAGAAACATTCTCTTTTTTTTGTCGTTTCAAGCGGCTAGTCTAGCGAGTGAGTCAAGTCAAGTCATGAGAGTGAGTCCTCCTCCCTTTTACCACTGCGGAGGTATTAAGCCTTTCTATTCTAATGCTCAATTCTGATTCTGTCTGTATCTCTAAAGCTTTTTCTTCCCTTCTCCATCTCCACACTCACTCCTCTGTATCCAGTAGAGCTTGTTTGGGTTCGTTCGTCGGTAGTATCACAAAAAATACGATTACAACAAAACCGGCTATGTGTTGTACGTATAACAATTGAGTGTGAGAGACTGAAACCCGCATTTCCAACCCCATCATCCCATTTGCCATATATGGTTGTGTAGTACCGTACACCATACCATACTACTAACTGAATTGAATACGGACATTACTATTACAGCTTCTTATAAAAATAACAGTAAAGAGCAGAGGGAGAGCTCCCTAGTATCTGGTATTTTTTTGGTGAGTGAGCAACTGTTCCTGTTAAAAAAGGAAGGTGTGTACAACAGTTTGTAAGAGGAAAAAGGAAAGAAAAACTACCTAAATCCATATGATGATGTGATGAGATATATGCATTGTTTTTACACTACAAGAAACAATGAACATAAAACAAGAAATATATGCAGCGATTCATGCGGACAAACGGGAACCTTATTTTTCTGCTTCCGTCCGGTTTCTAAGTTAGAGAAACATGACATGTTTCATAGATTATATGGCTTTTTCTCAAACTTTCTAAACTGAAATGTTCATGTGTTTCGTGTAAAATGTAAATGGGACATTACGAACGTAACGAAACTTTCATGATTGCCTGTCGGAGCAATAAATTGTTGGCGCAGAATGGTTAACATGGACAAAAACAAAAGTAACGTGCCCATGAAATGGAAGCGGAGAGCGAACCATTAAAAAGTCTAAACAAAACGCAGAGAAAATTAGGCAATACATATTTTTATGACAAGTCTTCAGAGTTTGAATTACTACTTTGGTTTTTTGAAGTTATGCACGCCACTGCCTCTCTTGGTCAACAGTATATATAGCGTGTTTTTATCCAATAACGCACACAAAAAAACGTATGCTTACAAACTGCGTTTTTTGAACAACAAGATTTCAATTTCATTATCAGCCCAGAACATCTTAAAACCTAAACCAAAGGTCTTAACATCGTAGACCCTAAATTCCAATAAATCAAACGACCATTCATCTGATAAACTGTTGAATTGTTGAACAACGTTTTCGATAAAATATCCTTCCTTGAGCCATGTAAATGTTTCCATTCTCACCTATTTCTTTTTTTTTTCAAGTCTTATTCCAAGTTAGTCTTAATGGTAAACAAACATGAGTGACACATGGGAGGGTCAACATTACCATTCATTTTGATCTCAATGATAAATTTATGACGATTTTGATTACACACACAAAAATGTGTACATGTTACAGCAGGATCAATGACAAAAGGATCTAATTGTGAGTATTCAGTAGTATTCACGTACATATTATGCACAGTAAGGAAATATACAAATAAAAGTAATAGCAATGTGCATTTTTCCTTTCATTCATGGCATGGTATCATAAAATATCATAGAGATCACAAGAATCATACCATGATGATGACTATGATGACGATTGCAAACTGCAATGCAATACTGTTTTACCAAAAAGGAAGAATTATATAAGTTGTCATTGACATATATCTGACATCATATCCTGCCTGACATCATGACTATTGGCTATGTCATTAAGTAATCCAATGTAAACATCATAAACAAAAATGCACTTAGAAAAAATGTCAGTAAATGCAACCGTTCAATACAACAACTATTATGACATGATAGCCAAGCCGCTATTTACCTATAATTACACATTCCGCAGAATACATAAATAGAAAGAGTCGATGAATACTGAATTACACTATTAGCCCGTGTACCTTAATTAGTAGTAATTAACATGCACAATTGTTGGGACTTCATGGGATAAATGATGACTAAAACTACAATAATATAGTTTTATGGCAATATAAAAGTTATGGTTTTTCTTACCGCAGGTGATTGCCTGAAAGGCTGAGGTCCCGACCGTAACGACGACATATCTAATTGGACCTGCAAAAAAAAAGATAATTTTGGTGTTATTAAACTGGCACTGTCACAACACTTACTTATTTGTCTTTGTTGGTTTTGGTTGGTAAGTTGGTACTGCTTTATGAACATTATGAAAACGACAGACTGTTTACACGATCCTACAAATAAAAGATGCAGGATTATGAACTTAATTTCAACATTCTTTGGCATTTCAATTTCCAGGAATATAGTAATTCTTACAATTTATAATGGATTTTTCATGTATTCTAAATGAAAAGGAAAAGTGTTCATTAAATTACAAGTATTTGTACGCACTAATCTTCCAGAAAAAAATATGACTCATGACCTGTCAGCTTTTGAAACAGCAACACACCAATACGATTTTACCAACAAAAAAACAATGTAATTAGTGATTATAATCAAACTAAACAACGATAATTAACTTACAAGATGTTTAACGTTGTGTGAAGTATGATCCCACGTTGCAAGTTAACTAATGTTATGTACGTTCCTTCAGGTACTCTACTCCCCCGTTGAAGACACTCATTAACCACAGGTCGTTGGCAAAGAAGAACTCTAACAACACATGTAACTACTAATTACAAGTAGTACTAAAATGTTCAACAATGACAGAACAGTTAACAACTTTTCACCTTCAAAAAAACAAAGTATTACTCTTCAACAAACAACAACAATTTTTTCTGGAAGATATTCACTGTGTAGTCGAAAGACAGCAGAGATTCTGTAAAAAAAATCTCCAAACAGGAAGCTGAATTATTGCCTCCTTTGAACTTTCACTCCTTTATGTTCATAAATGACGCTGAACATGTGATTGTCATTGTCACTGGAACGGATATACTGATGCTATGCTTATTCCTTGTTCTCGTGCTCCACACCTTCACACCGTTTCTAACTTTTCACTTGCTACTGCGCACTGCTCACCTTTGTCACTTGGACTTGTGCAAATTTCAAAGTTTTATGCAAAATTCAGTTGTGCCACTTTAAACTATCAGTTTTGCATTCCAATGAATGGATCTCATTAAAAATTGGCTTTCTCTCTGAGAAAATGAGATCATTGGATGTATTGTAACTTGTATTTAAAAATTATTTATTATCATTGACCAATTTATGTATTTGTCACTGTGTATTGTCAAACGAATGTCATGTTCCAAGAAGAGTTAGCCTTTTTGAATTGATTTATCTTTGTACAGCTACCCACCCGACGCGCTGTTTGGTAACTGACATGGATTTGTATACAAATTAATATAAAATATATTTCCCAATTAATTTTGCTGAACAATTTTGGTATTTTCTATACACACACAAAGAGTATATAATATTTTTGTGCTGTTTTTGTTTCTTCTTGTAAATGAACAGTACACACTCTCACTCACACACACACACACACCCAATTATCATCATCACATCTCCCATCACATCACCACATCGTCGTTGTAGCTAAAAATGCTTCCAAAAAATTCCAACTTCCAAGTCAATCATTTACGTTAAGTTTTAATACATTGCCTCGTTCGGTTGCCTGTCTGTCGATGTACAGCACACATGCATGCATTGCAAATTTTTCTACACAAAAACAGCCCAAGAATAACATAATGAAGAGAAACACAAGTTTTTTTGTCCAGTGCACTGAACTGAACCTGATGCTTATGTAAAATGTAAGTGTAACAGTGTAAGTAGAGAGGATACATGCATTTCAAAATGTGAAAAGAGAGATCTTGTATAGGCATAAGGTATAAGAAAGCATATACGTAAAGTACATATCATATCATGTACATTGTACATATACATTTCATATTTTATTCCATGTTAGTACATCATCTGCTAAAGAATTGAGTCGTTGAGTTGAGTGCCATTGCCAACATACCAACTGCCATGCATGATCGGTGGACCCAACCCTGCCTACTTACTAGACTAGGGGCACCCTCATACACCTCAAAAAAATTATCGCTTTAGGCAAAATTTATTTTACACAAATTATCATTTATCATTTCCAAGTTTCCAAAAATGTTTTCCATATTTACACTACCACAGCATAAACATAATACATAAGGAACCCGTATATAAGAATGAATAAGGTTTGTTTTCACAATCATGCAATGCGAAAAAATTGAAGACAAATCTAGGAAAATGGTTTGGAGTTTGGTGTAATGACCTATGACCACAATGACCAGAGATGACAAGCAATGCTCTCGGGTCACTGGTCCGTATTGGTCCATACATGACATAAAAGATTTAGTTGAGAAGTGCATTGCCAGATAAGATAGACTTTTTCAACATATTATAATTCATGTGCTGGAAAAAGATCTTTGCTGAAGAGTAAAGAAAATATGGTGTGTGCAGGCAGCGCAGGAAGATCATAAAGTCTTTTTTTTTGTGGATAAGTACATGTGGTTATGTGGAACTAAGGAATGTGTGCATATAACAAAAAGAAATGGAATTTCCTTTTAAGACGTTTACTCAATTTATGTAGAGTTTAAGATGTATTCTCCTTACTGTATGCTGATATTGCAGAAAGGAAATTTTTAGGAAAAATATGTTGTCGTTGTTTACCGCGTGTGTATACTCTGAAAGGTTGGAAACTGAATCCCGCTGCTGTCTATTTCATGACATAAGTGCAAGTGGTGTGGTAAGTTTAGCTGAAAGAACGGATGTTAATGTATACCTAAACCATTTCTTGGTTATATAAATTACTTAAAGGAGAAATGAAGTTTATGATTAGATGAGCGATGGAGGAATTTGTTGACTGCATTTACGTAGTCTTACAATGCCCCAGTTGTAAGGAATTTACTGTTTTGTTGATTTTGGTCTTTGTTGCACAAGGACAACTGACGTAATACATTTTTAACCAAAAAGTTTTTTTAAAGTCTCACCGAAGTTTTTTGTTTTATATTAGCCCAACCGCAATTTCACCGAATCTCTGATTCTGGCTTATATTCCTTGTTTCCGATTTCTACCTTTCACCCAAAAATTTTCCCTTTGACACATCTAGTTCAGTTCCATATCAAACGATGCGTTCTAAAGGAAAGTATTGGCGTCGAAATTAAATTAAATTAAATGATTATCATGAATTCTGTCGGCATTTGTTCAAGTTTCGAAACAAATTATATTGATCAATTAAATAAATGCTTTGTGAAATTAAACATACTTTCATATTCATTTTCGGTAACACTTTCAACAACTTGAATGATTTTTTTTTATAAATTAATCTAACATTTTGACACTAACAATCAGTATCAGTATGTACTTAGATTAACATCAATGTCATTCGTATATGCGTATTTTAAAGATAAATACGTACAATTAGTACTTTCATTCAACGAAACTACATAATACATAATACCTTGAAGCACAAGTATTTAAAACTAAATATTTTATTAAATGAACCGAACGTCTTCCGTCCTCCATATTTTTTCACGTTCGCTAATGCAAACGAAGGTGCTAGAAATTAAACTAGATCCCTGTTACAATTAAGAATTAGTTAAAAATACAAAAAAAAATCTACTGCATTAATTAACATTTTATGTACAATCAGTAAATAATAATTAATCACCTTCCATTGCATGTTATGTAGGAACATATAATTTGTCAAACTTTGCAAGAAAAAATGTATACATGTTGTAAACCAATTAAAAAAAAACTATTCATTACACTACACTTGTCCCGCAGCTCCCAACAATCTTTCCAACAACTTTATCCGGAAGCTACTCGGAGTTGTATTTGACATACCAGTTGTAAGTAAACTTGGAGTACTATTGACAATTGGGCTTGTTTGCCGTATGTTCATTTCACTTGGAGATGGCACACGATCTGAGGAGGAATGATATGAATAGGAAATTGTTGGCTCTTCAACAATGTTCATATTTTGAGTTGAACCAAAATTAGTTGTCATTTCATTGGATTTATTTTCCTCCACGGTTGTTTCATAATAAACCATAGTTGGTTTAGGTGCTAACAAAGTAGTTGGATTGCTGCGTTCCGTGGTTGTAGTAGTTAAACCAATTCTATTAGCTTCAGGATTAAAACTGTAATTTGTCGGATTGATGCCCATGACTTTCAGTGCAGTTGCATATGAAGGCGCTTCTATCAAGGGGTCAGATGATTTAGCTGCGGTCACTGGGGCTGTAAAATGAACTTTTGCAGTTGAATATGAGCCCAAATTTGGTTCATGATAGAGGTACTGTCGTATTTTCATGTTTGGAGGGGCTGTTGCAGGTGGAATAAAGACCGTACTTGGAGCTGCACCTGGACCTGATGATGTTGGGGGTGGGGGTGGTGTCTCGTAGCTGTTTTGAAGTGCATTGTAATATGCGGGGGTGTAATAGGTACTTAATGGAGTTGGTGACGGTGCTGGAGTGTCGTAACCTTGTTGAACTTCATTGTGATATCCGGCGGGGGTATAATAGGTACTTAATGGGGTTGGCGATGGTGGTGCTGCTGCTGGGGTATCGTAACCTTGTTGAATTCCATTGTAATAGCCAGGGGTAGTAAAATAGGTATTTAAAGGGGATGATGTTGGCGCGGGGGTGGCTGGCTTGAGATAACTCATCCAGCTTTGCTCATTGTTATACTTGTTGTTCAAGGATGAGTATGTAATGTCCACATTTACGGCATTGTCAGCTCCAGAATATGGACCAGGTGCAGGGGTTGTTGTTGTTGTGCGTAAACCTCTGGCAAAGTCTTGTAAGAAATTCAAAAATGCCAGCTTACCCTTCCACGCTGCACCAGTCAAAATTCTGACGGTGGCAACTTTCTGAGCAAAGGTATTACTTTGTAGAATTCTAATAACTTTTCGGAGGGCTCTAATCTGTAAATCCAATAGAGCACGTTTAAGTCTCCATTTGGTAATTGTTGTATGTTTAGTCAGGCGGAAGATGTATCTTGCTAAAGTCATGAAATGATTGGGTTGTGATTTCGGGGGACTACCCCAACCAAATCCGTGGTGTGAAGTTGACACGGGACTACCACCCCATCCGTATCCACCGCCACCACCCCTAGATAAACGGGCCAAGTTTCTTATTTTTTCGTTGTTGATTTCTTGGACACCGTTTTTGAATTGGGAAATTATGGTGATTGGTTTGAAAAGAGAATCTCGGACGAGAGATAACTTTCCACCTGTCTTTGTGTGAAGAAAGGTAGGTAGAAAATGCTCTTTGTTCACGGACCACAAAGCTGTAGCAGTATTCCAGACAAGGGATTGCATACCTGAGGTGCTGGCAATTTCTTTTTTACTTCTTTGCTGATCGAGAAGTGCGGAATTTCCAGAGCCAGTCATTGAACTTGTATTTTTTACAAATTCAGATGGTTTGAAAAAATTATTTGATTGGGTTGATTGCTTTGTTCCATTGTTGATTTTTTGCTGTTTTGTTGTAGAGCGTGGGGCACTATTACTATTAGCGCTGCTGATTTGTGACAGTGACACCGAATTAAAATCACTTAAATGCTTAGGACTGCTATTGGGGGGTGCCTTAGGGGCTGCGTGGGTGGGTGCCAAGACTCCTTGGGTATCATAAATAAATATCTTCTGAACGTGCCGAACTAAAGGTTTTTCGTTCTTCCAGGGTAAAAGTGGTCTTGTGGGTTTCTTGTATGAAATTGCAGGTATACTTTGAGTATATACTTCTGATCCAGCGTGGTCCATGTCATTGTTCACTTTGCCTGTATTATAGACTGTGTCACAAAATTTGATTTTAACTTTTTTATTGTATGCACGAATTTTTAAATATTTTTTTATACCTTTGGGATTTTCTAGCTGATCACTCTTGATGGGCGTATTAAAATTGGTACGAACACTTTTGACTTGAGTTTGAGTTTCAGATGATGAGTCATCATCTTCAGGTTCTGCAAACGCTGTCAGCGATTCTTTGAAACTTAATCGTCTACAATTTGTGGTTTTAATTGCTAAAAATAATACTGCATAACAAGTTAATACCCTAAGCCTAAAACGAGATCTTCTTAATAAAAACATATTTGTAAAAGTTAATGAATACTTTATGAAACTTCACAAGACACTATTTAAATTGTGTTTCATTATAAAGTATATTAAAAAATTACATTCCTGGAAAGTGATATATTTCGTTGGGAAATGGAAACTTTATGAATTAGCAGTAAATACATTCTCGAAATTGAAAGGAAAGGAGTAGATATAACGTTTTCACTGATTGCCAGCTAACGTCTGAGGGCCCAAACTTGATTACGTGTGTAATCGAGAATTACACTTGTTTACGATCTCTACATATCGACATTGGATTGGGGGCATTACATTCATAAAAAATTCTAATCAACCATGCAAAGTATTTTTGTATAACATTTCAAGTCGGAAGTAAGCGAGAGAATCATTTTTTGATGATATGCTGGGAAGTATCAGGCAGCTTTCTTAACAAAAAAAAATTGCAGCCAAATTTTTTAATAAGCAAGCAAAAATCAAATTGCACACCACTCTTCTTCTTTAAAAATCAAAACTTTTGTTATTTTTCAAAAGTTATCAGCATTGAGCATTATAAATTCTGCAGGCCTTATCATAGTCATCATTCTTCTCCCCATCCCATTTTTTGATTTTTAAGAATACCAAAATACGATAATTTTTTGACATGTACGAAGTTAAACGTATTATTTTTTTATTTAACCTGAGGAAAAAAACAATCGTGCAGCGAAAGAAGTTAAAATTTGATCCTTAAAAATGTTATGTCACAAAAGGGTTAAATAAGCACAAGCGGAAGGAAGCAACCGGAAGTAGTAAGGATGATGTGTGAGTAATAGATGAGATGGGCTAACAACCAACCACCAACCATCTCCCATATTCCACATTTTGAACTCTGCTCAGCTTCACTTCGGCTCTCTGCCTTGCTTGACCATTTTACATTTGCGATTATCAATATGATGGGCACGACGCCACGCAAAACCTGCTTTTTCAATTTTTACAAATGTGCGTTGTTGTATAATCAGTAAGTAAACGTGACATGCGTATACATTTGTCTGTGGTGTACCATGCCATAACTAACAATTATCAAGAAGGAGCTACCAAGAAAAAAATGGTTGATTTACAAAATTGTTAAAAAGTGGCAACGTAATTATTTGTGTGGTGGCGATGGTGGTTTGGTGCCGAGAGATGCTATGCAATATTCTTGTTTTAATTGTGTCAAAAATGCCAGAACAGAGTACAGGTAAGGGACTCCTTGATTCATCACCTCGCCTATTTTACTTCCCTTGTGATCTTATTACAAATAAATTATGACACTGAGAAACCCATTTGTGTAAAATAAATCATTTCACAAAAAGCTGAAAAAGGACTCTGGGATTTGGGGTGAGGGGATGAATGAAAAGACGAATTCTAACGGATGACGAATGAATGACGTGGTATAGGGTTATAAGATTGCGGTCTCTGACATCTCTATTTGACATAATTAATTTAAACCAAATTATTGGTTATTTTGAATCGACTGACAAACTAATTTTTACGAATGACACATGAATTTTCTTGGAGAATTTTTCAGTTTTTTAGAGTGAACGCAGAAGAATGTAGATTTGGGGTGACTGGAGCTCTTCTTGATTTTGCACCCTATCCTCTTGTGTCTTTCACGGCAAAACAGACCGGCAGCAGCGAAGAGCATTACACTTTCATATGTTGCATTGCATGTTGTTACAAGACGAATGTGTTGATATTTTTGTATTGGTTCAATGTAGTAATTTTGTTCGTGTGCTTTATAATCCTGAAATTGGTCCGTAATTCACTAATGTACATAACATTTAGAATTTAGACATGTGCCAAGAACTAGAAAGTTAAGGTGTATAATAAATATACTAGGTTTAAAGGGTGGTCAATGATAATTATAATTTAAAAACATGTAACACTTATTTTCCTGTTTGTAAACATTCGGTAAAGTTTAAAACATACTTTGAGAGCACAACTCTTAATTACACTATTATAGCAGCACGACTGTAGTGTTGATAGATAGGCTTCGGTTTTTACCTAACGGCGCAACGATGCCATTTGACCCCGCCTTGCCAGGAGGATTGAAGAAGGGGACTTTGATGTCATTTACGACATGTACTCCTATTTCAATTCCGGATGACGACATTGTAAGAGTCTTAATCAATAAAATAAAATTATAGAGCTCGTTATTATTTTCCAAAACATCATAATATTTATATTTTAAATCAATAGCTTGGAAGATGCCGATCTGTCACAGACTTCGAAAAACTGAATCGCATTGGAGAAGGGACATACGGAGTAGTATGTAAGTGTACTCAACGTTCGAATGTTTTATGCTCCAAAAGATTACTTTACTTAATTTAACTGTGGAATTCATGTGATTAATTGATTAGATCGAGCTCGGGATTCCAAGACACAAGAGATCGTTGCCTTGAAAAAGATGAGAATGGAGAAGGAGAAAGATGGCTTTCCAGTTAGCGCCCTACGGGAAATTTCTATACTGCTTAATGTTCGAAATGAGAATGTCGTGAGACTCAGAGAGATTGCAGTTGGTCGTAATTTAGAAAAGTATGTCTGAACTGGAACCGAAAGATACATATAATATAACAAAAGTCTTAGTCTTAAGTCACGTTAGACATAAGAGAACATCGGTTTTAAATATGTTTTGTTTTCAATTTGTAGCATCTTCGTCGTAATGGACTACTGTGAGCAAGATTTAGCCAGCTTACTGGATCATATGCAGAGCCCCTTCACTGAATCCCAAATTAAATGTATTATGATACAGTTATTTAAGGGACTTCGACATTTACACAAGAGTTTTATCGTTCATCGGGACTTAAAGGTTTCAAATCTTTTGATGACAGACAAAGGATGTTTGAAAATAGGTAATCAACAGTGGAAGTTTGATGAGCAGAATAGCTACTTGGTACATTGAAATGATAACATTAAAGGCATCGAACTTATTGCATGGTATTTTTTTCTTATTAGCTGATTTCGGGCTTGCTCGAAAATATGGACTTCCACTTCTACCAATGACGCCGGGAGTGGTTACCTTGTGGTATAGGGCACCAGAGCTATTATTACACGCTAAAACGCAGACAACTGCATTAGACATGTGGGCAGCAGGTCAGTTTTTGAGCCACCATATAATTGTTACAACAGTTCATTGTAATAATCGTTAACAAGAAGTAAATTGTATATTTTTTTGTTCCACAGGCTGTATATTTGGGGAATTGTTACTTCACAAGCCATTACTTCCAGGGAGAAGTGAAATCCACCAATTAGATTTAATCATTGATTTATTGGGATCTCCCAGTGATGCCATTTGGCCGGAATTCACAAGTTTACCTGCAGTTCAAAACATAAATTTGAAGCACCAGCCGTACAATAATATTAAGGATAAGTTCCCCTTATTAAGTGGAGCAGGTTTGAGATTACTAAATTTCCTCTTGATGTATGACCCCAAGAAAAGGGCAACTGCGGAAGAATGCTTACAGAGTTCATATTTTCGTGAGGCCCCTTTGCGTAAGTAAAGAAATTCAATACTTTTAAGTTGTAATGTTGGAAATGCCAAGTAAAGCTGTACAAAGAAAACTATATTATTTTTTCAGCTTGTGACGCAGAATTGATGCCCAGTTTTCCACAGCACAGAAATATGTGAAGTTCATGATAAGATGTATGGTTGAATCATTAAACCTTTTTGTATTCATTTTTATTCTACATTTTAGTACTCTCTTTCTTGGATTAAATAATAAATATATTCCGCAAATAAAGTAATATTTTTATTCATAACTACGAATTACGTTCAGTGTACAAAACCTTTTTTCATGTTGCTATTCAAAAACTAATCCAAATAATAAATTAAAGGTATTCACGATTCTTCTTTTTCTTGAGGGGATCCATTTCTCTGAGAACGGTACGCTTACTCGTGCCAAATCTGCCATAAAACCGATGTTTAGTTGAATACGTCAGTTTAATTAGTTCCTGAATCATAAGCTTTTCAGACTTTTTTCTAAACGCTTCTTTCACCTGAAAAAAAAACAACCGGTAAAATGATTAAAATGGGCTAATTCGATATATTTAAAATATCGGATACTCATTCTCAGATTCAACAAAAGCACAATTAACATACCGGAGTCAAGGCTTGAATCTTCAAGTTGGACATCGTAACCGGAGCAGACATGTCAATGGGTTTAGTCATTTCGTAAGGAAAGGGTACTTCAGGGTGCCAGCTCACATACATGTTATGACGCTCGTGCTTGAACACCTGGCCAGGTGCTGGAGGTTCCTTGGGTGCATCTGAGCTGAAGCACTTTTGACAGGTTGCACTGCTTTCACTTGCCTTTCCATACCTGCAATTCGAGTTTAGTCACATAAAATACAGTTATTAGTTAGCTGACACCAGAGACAAATACACTTATTTGTACATTAGTTATGTATTGAATTTTGCATTTACCTTGAAAAATTCGGGAGTACTTTAGCCAAGTTCCATCCCCTATTCTCAGAAACCACCGGAAGCAATCTTCGTAACATTTTTTACTCAAATTATCCAACAGCTAATCTTTTACTTTACATATACTTTCTCTAAATCTATCCAATAAATACTGCAGAGAAATAGATGTTTTCTCCTCCTATAAAGTAAAGTGAAAACAATACACAAATTTATAATTTAAAACAATTTATTTTTGTGAGTGTGCAAGCTATTCAAAACTGTAACAAATCCAAAAATCCAACCAAAAATATTCACTCAGCTTGACCGACTGACTAAATTATGTCAGCACTTTTGAGCCAGCCTAATGTTAATTATTATAAATGATAACTTGAAGTTAATTAAAGCTATTCAAACCTTGTTTTTCTCATTTACAAAGAAGCTATTCGGCTAGCTATTGTACAACCATGTCACATGTGTTCGTTCACATCATCATGTTTTCTTTTCACCCATATGCATGCTGAAAGCAGACACAGACAGAGGTAAACTTGTGTGCATTCTCTGATCTGATGCTTGTGCGTAATATACATGCAAGTTATTCTGTGCATTCTGCATGTTTTTTTCCTGCAAATTTTCCAACTTTCTCTCTTTATCTCCTCATTTTTTATCTAGGACTCTAAACATTAAAAAATGTAATTGTTTTCTCCAGTTATCATAATCAGCTTGACCATTCTAGTTATTTTTAGTACACTAATCAATATTATTGATTGGGGTGCCCAGTGCCCATCATTAAGCATTTCCAATTTTCTTTCTCGGTCAGCTTCTTCCATAAAATCATGGCTTGTGTCGTGTGATGACTCGATGACTTGACTGGCTACAGAATTTGTGATCCTCTACTGATTTTATTGTGTCGTTAAATTTCCTGCCAGCCACTTACAAATATCCATGTATGTGTAACCCTTTTCTTTACAATACTCAAACACACTATTTCCATCTATTATAATAACGCCCCATTTTGACAAAAGGAAATATTGCTCAATATGAACTTATTGCATCGTCACCTTTCCTGGAAAAATTTAATTTCCCTGCATATTATTACATATTTTATGAATTCATATATGTTAATAGTATTATATGCAACGCGAAAGGAAGCGTGCATTTTTCGAGCACGCCATAATATATTCTTCTTGGATACACAATACAAACATAAAAAAGGGTTAAAATATATTATGACGATATTTCCGTAGTTAAAAAATTCGCTTTTTTACATTACCCATTGTTTACGCTTTTATAGGTGTGTGTGAATATTATTATTATGCGTAGGCATCAAAATAGAAAAAAAATTGCTCTCACCCAATATATATTTCTTGTCTGGTGTCTGGTTCTTGTTTTCTGGATTATGCACACTTTGTTATATGAAATGTTCTGAAACGAAAGAATGTTATGCATTGTATGTACAAGCACAACAAATAATACACGACAACTACGCTATATTTTTCTTTATTAAAATAACACAAGGGAATATATAGGATGTATGGATAATATACATTTTTAACGTGAGGAGAGAAGGCGGAAGCTTTACATTTTAGCTTTGCTTTTGGGCATCTTAGTTAAAAAAAAAAAAACTATGTGTATGATAGGCTACTAGAGATAACTTAAAACTAGCCCTAACCCTAACAAGTTTGTAAAAGCAGTGAGCTGTGCTGAAACATAAACATGTATTTTGTGCGAGCTACTACCTTCATTACATTATAATGAAATGATCTTATGTGATACAGATATACACACAAAAAATTCAACACGCAAACCTATAGCTCATTTTAAAACATTATTTTTTTTCATAACAAGTATTAAAGCAAAATGATAATGAAAGGAAAAAATATATATATGAATGTACAATTTTTTCTTTTCCTCATACTCATCATGGAACATTGTTGTTTATTGTGCAAGCCAAAGAAGTACACTTCACAACA
This sequence comes from Entomobrya nicoleti, assembly GCA_034695465.1. Taxonomy (NCBI): domain Eukaryota; kingdom Metazoa; phylum Arthropoda; class Collembola; order Entomobryomorpha; family Entomobryidae; genus Entomobrya; species Entomobrya nicoleti. The sequence continues at coordinate 1,008 of JAQFZG010000949.1, read as the reverse complement.
TACTCATTTAAAGTGTGTTAAAAACATAATCTTTAATCTTTTACGTATGAAGAAATATCGGTTGCTCGCGTATGTGTTTTTTTTCTTCTTTTTGCTGTCTTCCTTTCAATTCAACTATCAACCAAAACAACTTTATAATCTTCCCCATATTAATATACATTCAACATTTAAACACGTAACGTAACTTACAAAAATATGTATGTATGTAAAGCTATCTATCTTCTTTTGACCAGCCAACCTGTAATTTTAACACGTAATATTTTGGGATTGGGATGAACACATGAGATTATATATAGTGAAGTCAGTATCAATATAACTTGGTATGTTATATGTATGTATGCAAACGTGAATATGATCTATAGATTTTGAGGATACTCCTTCACCAACAATACATCTTATACATTTTGATTTTCCTCTTTATGTATATGTACCTATATAAAAAGTAGTGGATGGAAAGAAAGCAAAAAGTAATTATTATGTAAGCAAAAAGCATACACAACACTAGTTCACCACTACCACCATTCACATCATCATCATCACAGCTCTGAATCTGAACAGACATTGGACATAGACAGCTTGTTGGATTTTCAATTTTCAATACCCACATATTAGAAAAAAATTGAACATGCACTACCACTTTAACGAGAATACATGGAAAAGAACGAGAATGTATGGATGGTTGGTTAGATGGATGGATGATGGCAAAAAAGTTGTCTTTTTTTTGTATTAAACCCTTTCTTACACTCAAGCACACACATACACGTACATTTTTTAGATATGTATACGCAATGCATTATAATTTTTTTTTGCTTTTTCTGGTTTACTTGTCCTGTCCTCTCTTCTCCAATCCAATCTAATATTCTCTTTATGCGATGCGAAGCTCTTCTTGTATTTATTATTATGAAGGAAGGTAGATCTTGGGAAAAAAATATGTATCCAGAAAAAAAAGGACTAAGTAAGAGTTGTCCTATTTATTGTATAAAATCCTATTGTTATTCCCACATAATA
>JAQFZG010000948.1:0-25005 GCA_034695465.1 Entomobrya nicoleti | reverse complement strand
AGTTGACGGCTTGTGTACCGATTACGGTGCACATTGGAATATTTTTCGAAATGCAGAGGACTACCTTGTTGAATTCAATGGATCAAATTGTGGACTTTACGGTGTCGTTGTTAATTTTAAAGAATTAGTAATATAAAACATGTTTATTGGTAAGGTTTGTCTTCACAAAAAACTGCAATTGATAAATAAATATTATAAAACGTATTTCAAATGGTTCTAATAAGAAGGTATACTAACATGATGATAATGATTATAAAATGCAATTGCTGCTTCAGTTTTAATTAATACTATAAATATTAATTTAATATTTTAATTTAGAATTATGAACGATATGAGTTTATGAGTACAGCGTTGTCCCGTGTGCCGTTAAAAGGCCAATATTTTATATACCAAATTAACCAAAAAATCTAATTTGCATAGTCCAAACCAAGGCTTACTTTTATATGACCCGTTAACTTTATACCAATTAAAAAACGTCTGGCCACGTAATCAGTATCCTCAAAACATGTTATGGGTATGCAATAATATAATTAACGATAAACATTATTAAAGATAAAATTCGAGATGAGTACTTGTAGCATTGCTTCATTCATTTCATACTATTATACTTTTATTTATAAACATTTATCTAAACTGAAGCTGAAAAATTGATACAATTACTGTTGGCATGCATTATTATTTATCTACATCAATAAACATTATTTTACTATTACGTTACATACAACCGGATGTATTTATTTCAAACAATTAAAGGGATTATGTGGGTTAGTTTACCCATGATTCTAACTTCATTTTTTTGTAAATACCTGAGACTGACCTAATCTATTATTTGGAAGTCAATTATTGCTTCAGGTTGGTTGATTGGTTTATTACAACGCATCACCATAAAGTAAAGCAGTGAGACAAACAACAAACATCCCGTGGTCGCATGACAATTAAATATAAAAATAACATAATTTTATTTCAAAATGTAGCAATTATCCCTTGCTTGCCCAACCGTATTTTCTGAGAACGTGTCTTAATTGCCCTAATAAAAAAAAACAAATTGGCCCCTGCCACGTTTCGTGTTTCAAAGCAAATGCTTACTTAATCGCTTTTTGTTATTTACACGTGCCATATTCACAAAATACCTAGTTTATTTATTAACATTCCATTTTTCTTCTTTTACATTTCAAGCTGTTACAGCCAATTTACTAAAAGCTATAATAAGCCCGTTTTACCAATATATTATAGTCATACGAAACTTTAGTTTGGTAGTTCTATAAGATCGGTGCAAAAGAGTCGAATAGGTCTTAGTGTAAACCTAAATTAGAATAACCGAAGTAAGACTTTAGTCAAATTTGAAATTATTTTAAAACGTTTTCGGAAGAAATCCGCCTAATAAAACGTTTTTCACGGCAACATGAATTTATTCGAATTCAAAGAATTTAATTTATCAAGTTTAGTTGAAAATATGCGAATTCTATTTTTCATCGTTGACACTACAGAGACCAAAAAATATACCGCCAAACGAAATTGGAACTACTATTTAAAAAAAATTATAACATGAGCTTCCAAATTAATCTAACCATTTGAAAACAACCCAAGACTATCAGGTTTCTGGACGGCTAAAAAGTTCATTTATAGTCATAATCATCTATTAATGCATGCATCTAGTAAAGATCGACTAAAAAATCCTCTATGTAGCAGTCGTTTATGTAATATTCGACCAAAAAATTTGCCTAAAAGTTTCGACTAAACAAAACCGATTAAAACATAGGCATGCTAAGAAACAATTAACTGCTTTATCCCTTCCCAATATGAATACCTAAAATTAATGGAGGTAAACAAGCGTGACTAACACATGCTCACAAACAAGGCTCGAGATTGGCTTAATCCAATTATTGTATATAAATGGTTTACTTGTTTCTGAAATACCACCAGAAATGTTATCACACTTTACACTATACTAATCGTTTCCAAATACTATAATTGATATCAAAACAACTCAATTTATGATATTTTATTGTTTTGGATGCAAAACTACCATTAATTTTTGATGGCACGAACCAACGTCATGCTATATTTGACAATCTAGTTGTACGAATGTAAAAAGGCATTCACATTTACCTAAATCCTCTTTCACCGACAACAGTTCATAATTTTTAAAGTTTTCAAAATGTGGAAAACATTACTTCGCTTGCATCGTCTAATGCAAAAAATTGGACCCCATGTCATAAAATACTCGAAATCTAAAGACACATTTTACATCCATAAACCCAAGTATAATATCATTTCATTCATAATCAACATTAACGTCATTCTCATATGCCTGTCTTTTCTGATCGGATTCAAAGTAAAATTATCAAACACCGACGACGACAGCATCCAATTTAAAATCCTAAAGAAGGTTCTTCAGTCTCTCGTTTTGGCTCTATTCTCAATCGGACTGGTGGCAACATGGACATTCAGCCACCAAAGTATTGCATCCTGTTGGATGATGAATACAGCCAGACAATTTTACCGAAAAAGGAATGGTCTCGGGGCATCTCGTCAAAATGATATATTATTCGAGCTGATCGTCAACAATATTGGTTCAGCCGTGTTTGTGGGTCTTCTCACCATTGCATTTGCACCAGTTCTGTGTCACGTTACTCCCCCGCATTTCATACACGCCATTCTCTTCCCATCTGAAAAGTTTTCTTATGAATTTACCGGATTCTGTTGCATTTATCTGGTAACAGTTGGGCAATTCGTGGCATTGAAAATTGGGAAGCTGCTCTTTTACATTTGTGCGGCGCTCTACGAATCACAATTCATGCTACTCACTTCATATTCCAAAACTCAGTTCGGAAAACCTCCAAACTTTCAACAAGCAATGCAAACTCAACATCAAGGATTTCTGTTTATTAAAGAATATTGCACATTTGGCGTCGCGTTTTTACCATTTATAATGGCACTGGGAATTTGTATCAATATTGTTACCACTTTGGTATGCATAAAGTTCCATTCTAATATTCCACCAATCTTGACACTGGTTTTTGGAGGATTTGATATAGCAACTTTGGTGATTACCATTGGGTTATATGGATTTGCTATGGCTGGACCTGAGGAAAATGACAAATTTTTGGTTTACTGGAAAAGACGGTTTATGAGAAAGCTGGAGAGGAAGCAGTTGACTGCTTGTGTACCGATTACGGTGCACATTGGAATATTTTTCGAAATGCAGAGAACAACTTTGTTGAATGCACTGGATCAAATTGTGGATTTCACCGCGTCGATGTTAATTTTAAAGAATTAGTAATCAAATACGTGTTTATTTTTAAGGGCTTGCTTGCTTCCTTAAATCCTAAAGGCTATATTAATACATATTACAAAACGTATGTATATATAATTCCATGTACACATAATTGGTATTTTTGTTTAAATTATAAGGCCATGTAAAATTTCCAATGTTATTAAAATATTTAGGTTTAAGTTAAACATGTATGAATACGTAATTTCATAACACACCCATCAATACCTTAGTTTTTGTAATATTTATGTGTCTTTTTTGCTTCCAATGATATTGGGTATAAGGATTAAATATTCTTTAGAAATCATAAACAGGCAACCCAAATATCATAAATGCATTTATAATGATCTCAAGAAATGTGAAATCATGTTTCATTTCAAGAAACCGGTTTTAGGATGAAAAGAGTATGAGAATTGGAATGCGACACAAACTATACACAAGTATAACATGTAATATAATAAGGTCATGTGTCACCCAATCTTGGTGATATTCTCTTACGAGAAAAGTATTTATATGTGTATGAGCACTAGCACATTTATAAACTTATGGAACGAAACAGATGTAATCTTCATCTTGAACAGTAAAGCATACATTATAAGATTTCAACTTCGTTCATTCCACGCATGATTAAAGTACTTCATGTACACATCAACTCACAAGAACAAAAACAAACAGACATTACCCTGCAGTGTTGTTTGCCATATGGTTAGAGCAGTAAAAAAAATTGTTGTCACAAAAGACGTATTTTGTTATAAGCCTTAATATAATTTCCAAAAAATAAACATTAAAACTAAATATTTTTTTACATATCATTTACTGTTTGAATAGCTAAAGTTAAAATTGAAAATGGGTTCTAAACAAAGAAAAACTATACCCAAAAAACACAAGTGTAATTATTGCAGTGAAGTTCTCCCAAGCCTGAGGGAAAAATGGAATCACATGAGAAAGGAGCATTCAACTTTTAAATGTAATATTTGTGACAAAAATTGCAGTAAATTGTCCAAACTTCAAACACACATGCTTAGTCACACAGGTGAAAAAAGATACAAGTGTGATATTTGTAGCAGGGATTTTGCCTATGCATCATCTTTAAAACGCCATACGTTACGTCATCACAACCCTTTGAAAAAATCAATGTTACATTGCAAATTGTGTGGCAAGTCGTATGTAACAAAACAGGAGTATAAGAATCATATTGATGCCCATACGGATAATAGACCATTCAGTTGTAAGCTATGCCCCAGCAAAACATACAAAAGTTATTCGGGTCTAAGAATGCACAATGAAAGTGTACATTTTTCGGAGAAAAAATTTAAATGTGAACTTTGCCCAATGCGGTTCGTGAATAAGTCAAGACTCAAAGGTCACGGGATAACACATGGCAAATTAAAAAGATTCAAGTGTTCCTTGTGCAAATTTGCGAGTAAACTTTCGGGTGGCTTAAAAATTCATGTGAAAATTATGCACTCAAAAATAAAGGACAACGATTGTATATTTTGTGGAAAGACACATTTCATGCCTGGAAATTTAATGCAACATATTTTGCGACATGTTAAAGAAAGGCCGTACTTTTGCAGTTTATGTGACCGGTCATTTCCGGCTGCTAATAATTTGAGGTTCCATATGACATCCCATACTGGTGAACGAGCTTATAAGTGTGACATCTGTGGGGAAACTTACCCTTACCCGAAGAGTTTGTCAAGGCACATGCTAGCGAGACACAGGACCTAAATAATTTTTATGGCGTTTAAGTAATTGTAAAAACCAATAAATGTGTAAAAAAATAAGAGTTATTTAATATACAAGTATATGCAGAATGAGTGGGTGCTCTGCTTTTTCGTATTTTTATCTCAATCGATTGCGTTGGTAAATTTACATGCATGTTAGTTATATTGATAATTTATGCAAACAAAAAACAAACAAAAATATAGTTTAAAATTAAAGTAGTGAAAGTACTGCACCAACATTTTATGAAAACTAATAAGCGGAAGAAGTTTACATTTTTGTACTGGTTTTGTTGTGTATAGGGCTTTTGTTCAAAAGTCAATACAACATTGTTGAATACATACGATAAAATTGTAAATATCACTTTGATGCTATTAAATGTCGACTTTATAAGTACATTATTTAGCAGTCGCCGATGCAAAAGATTTTCAAACTTAATTACATAAATGAATTCCAATTGATAATTAAAGATTACAAAACATATTTGAAATTGAAATAGATGTGTGCTAATAGTGTATACACATATGTACATACATGTATAGTTTATGTCTGCTGAACTTAAATTTTCAGATGCTAAAAAATTAATTATCTCTAATTTACACCATTTTAAATTCTTCATTTAAAATAAAATCTAATTACCGCATTTCTTGTGTTGTCATATTTAAGTATTTTAGCTTTGTAATGATATGTAATAAGTAATATGAAATGATTTTTTGATTCTATATTATTAAATCAACGGAATATTTTCTCGTCAACACATCAAAATCAGACAATCATTGCTATGTCCTCATAATATTCCCGTTTCATATAAAAAACAGGTTTTATGAGGAAAAGAGAAAACTGGAACATGACAAAATATACATACATATAAACAGTATAGCATGCAATGTGACAAGTCTTTCAGTGCAACCTTTTTTTGGTTATATTCTAGACCTAAGACAAGCATGCATTGCTAAGCATCTGACCGCTAACACGTGAAGATACTTATGAAAACATGCATGAATGATCTCAAAGATTTCACCTTTTTTGATCCCACTCATGATTACATAATGTCATGTACACACCAACGCAAAAGGACAAAAACAAATATTCATTCCCTTGCAATGTTGTTTGCCATATGGTTGGATGAGTAAAAATATATTGTATTCTCACAATAGGAGAGTATTGTTAGTAGCTTGAATATAATTACAGTAATAAAACATTACAACAAATTAAATTATTTATTTAAATAGCAATTTTTAGCTAATCTAATAGCTAAAGTTAAAGTACAAAATGGGTTATAAACGCAAAACGGTACCCAAAAAACACAAGTGTAATTTTTGTGGTAAAGTGCTTCCAAGTTGGAAAGACAAACGGAATCACGTTCGAAAGGAGCATTCAACTTTTAAATGTAACATGTGTGACAAAAATTGCAACAGTTTGTCCGCACTGCAAGTGCACATGGTTAATCACACGGGTGAAAAACGGTACAAGTGTGAGATTTGTAGTAGAGATTTTGCGTATGCATTATCTTTAAAAGACCATAAGATACGTCATCACAACCCTTTAAAAGAATCAATGTTCCATTGCAAATTGTGCGGCAAGTCGTATCCACGAAAACGTGAGTATCAAAATCATCTCGATGCCCATACAGATAATAGACCATTTAAATGTAAACTTTGTCCTAACAAAACATACAAAAGTCCTTCCGGTCTAAGAATGCACAATGAAAGTGTGCACAATCCGGAGAAAAAATACAAATGTGAACTCTGTCCATTAAAATTTGTAAATAAAACTAGACTTAACAGCCATATGACAAACCATGAACAAATAAAACGGTTCAAGTGCTCATTGTGGAAATACGCAAGTAAATTGGCGAGTGGGTTAAGAAGGCATCTGAAAATTATGCACTCAGAAATAAAGGAGAATGAGTGTATATTTTGTGGAAGGACGCATTCATCACCTGGAAATTTATTGCAGCATATTATGCGGCATGTCAAGGAAAGGCCATATTTTTGCAGTTTATGTGACAAGTCATTTCCGTCTGCTAATAATTTGAGGTTACATACGGTATCTCATACTGGTGAACGAGCTTATAAGTGTGACATCTGTGGGGAAAGTTACCCGTACCCAAAGGGCTTATCAAGGCACATGCTAGCAAGACACGGGGCTTAAATCAATTTTGCACAATTTTTTATTTGGGGTTAATCTATATGTGAATCTCTAATAAGCAAATGTATAGAATAATTTAATAGTAATTAAATGTACTAGTATTTGTAGAATGAGTAAACAATGTGTATTTTGTTCATTCACAATAGTTTTGGCTTTATGTTAGCTTTACAATAGTTAGATTTTATGAGTTTAGAACTTTATCAATGAAAGTGGTTTCCCTAATAAACTATTGCTGATTATTATTTAAATTACTGGTGTTGATATATAGCGCAAACCTTTTATGAAAACGCTTGAGCGGAAGATATTTGCAGTTTTTGTACAAATTTGGTTGTGTATTGGGATTTTCTTCGAAAGTCGGTACAATATTGATGAATGTATTCAATAAATTAATAATTTCACTTGAAGTGCTTTTATTTATTTTTAACTAACTGATGTAAAAAATAAAGTACTTAAAAAGCTAATTTTGGACTTCATGTTTGTATATTTTTTTAATTCATAAATTGCATACGAAAAAAGTACTTAAGAGAAGAAAGCAATTATTTCTTTTAATACTCGCAACACATTCCCCGTTCACTCATCCTGTTGACATTTGTTTAACCTTTTGGCTTACATTTTTGAGGCCATTTAAATAAAACTGTATTTGTTCAGCCGGGACTTGAGTGAAAGTGGAAGGTGAAGCCTAATCGCTTCATTTGGAAACTCACCAGACAAAGACCAAACAAAAAATGGAGAAGAACCTTTCCCAGCAGTAGTCTATGCAGCAGCCGCCACAATGACCCTTTTCCGTGGACACTGATTTATTGAAGACACCAGAAGGCATTATTAAGGCTGTTACTAATTTAGCTACGTTCCTCCATTTGATTATGATTGATGCCGCAAAATATGGCGTGGTATTGAAGGAGTATGGAGTAGAGGAAATATTATGCGCTCAATATTTGTACGAAACCACATTTATGATGACTCAATTTGAACTTGGCAATGATTACGTAGCCCTCGTTTCTGTAAATTTGACGTACAAATAATGATGATAATTTTAATGGCCTTTCCCTGTGTAAACGACAAAATTTAAATCTCGGTGATTATGACGATGATGAAAAAATGCGGGTATAAGAGGAAAGTAAATCTGGTTGCTAAAATTCTTTCAGTTAATTTGAATGGGAAACATAATCTCTTTGTTGCTGTTTATGTGACGTAACCATGGAATCAACCAAAAAATGAGCTTTCAAGTAGTCCCGAGGGTAATAAGTGTGAAAGTGTCGCTTTAAAAATTACACATGTTATGTATAGTAAAGAAATGTATGTATGTGTGCACATCATCATGGTAAATTGAATGTAAAAAAGAAGCATTCATAATATTGAAAAAAAAGGTAGGTTTTCTCTTAGTTGATCACATTCATTTTATTCAAGGTCATCTTCATCACCACTGCATACAAAACGAGCATTTATAAGCCAACAATCGTTCATCCCATATGGCCAAAAAAGTAAACAAATAGAGCCAGTTGGACTTACTTTTGTTTTTAAAGTGATTTTCCTAATTTAAAAAAAAAAATCACTAAAATTACAGAATGGGTAAAAAACGTAACAGAAAAATACCCAAAAAACAAAAGTGCAAATATTGCTGTGTTGAGCTTCCAAGTTTAAAGGATAAATGGTATCATATACGCAAAGAACACTCAACCTTTCAATGTAATATTTGTAATAAAATTTGCAGTAGTTCGGCGTCCCTGCAAATTCACATGGTTATCCACACAGGTGAAAAAGCTCACAAATGTCAATTTTGTGGGAAAGATTTCGCGTATTTGGGATCTTTAAAAGCTCACAAGTTACGCTTTCACAATCCTTTAAAATTGTCAATGTTCAAGTGCAAATTGTGTGAAAAATCTTATCCAATAAAAAATGAATTAAAAAATCATCTCGTTAGCCACGCGGATAAAAGACCACACAAATGTGAACTGTGTCCCAATAAAAAGTACAGAAGTCACTCAGGTCTACGAATGCACAAGGAAAGTGTGCATTATTTGGATAAGAAATTTAGATGTGAACGGTGTCCAATGAAATTTGTAAATAAAACACGACTTCAAATGCATCAGACAACCCACGAGAAAATTGCAAAGTTTAAGTGTTCGTTGTGTAAATTTGCAAGTAAATTATCCAACGGTTTAAGAAGACATGTGAAAATTATGCATGCTAAAATAAAGGAGAGTGTGTGCATATTTTGTGAAAAAACGTTTTCCATGCCAGGAAATTTAAGGCAACATATTTTAAGACATGTGAAGGAAAAGCCCTACTTTTGTACTTTATGTGATGGGTCATTCGCAGATAAAAATAATTTGAAGCATCACATGTCGTCCCATACTGGAAAACGAGCTTACAAGTGTCAAATTTGTGTTAAAAGTTACCCTTATCCGAAAAGCTTGTCAAGGCATATTCTAGCAAACCATGTGCCTTGATACCCTGAATGCTATATGTGGTCTAAAGGTACTATTTGAAGATGCTATCGGTCTCAAACTAAAATAATGTTTGATAAAATTTACCAGTTTAAATATTTGTAAGATAAGCTTATCTTTTAATATGCTCAATATCATTTTTTAAATTAAATCAATCAATTAAAAACATTTAGTATGAAAAACTCCTGTCTGAACGATGTTTTATTCCGATTTATTTTCATATCTTGAAATATTGTGCATTTTTAATTAAAAAAGGCAATGAAACATTAACCGTAATGAAACATACAGCTTAGAATTCGTCGTTAAAAGGGTAATCCTTTGAGTCTTTTGCCATGAGCTCCAAATTTATCCGACCATCTCTCCCCTTATCCAAGCTTTCCACTTGTTTGATGTCATCCTCCGTCAAAGTGAAGTCAAGTACATTTATGTTGTCAATAATTCTTCCTTTGTTTACACTCTTGGGAATAGTGATGACACCCTTTTGAAGCTATTAGTCAATAAACCAAGTAGATTTACTTCTCATTCATCCATTTATATACATTCATATTCATATAATTCAATTATTTTTTAAAGAGCACGACGACATACATACCAGCCATCTTAAAATCACATGGCTTGCACCCTTTCCATATTTTCTCCCAATTTCCACAAGCTTAGGTTCCTCAAGCAGCTTTTTATCTCCAAAGCAGAATGGGCTATAGGCCGTGACAGTAATGCCTTTATTGTTGCAATACTCAACCAATTTACTTTGAGTCAAGTACGGATGCATTTCAATCTAATTAAAATAATTGCATGAAAAAGACGAATTTACACATCTTATTATATTTTTCATGCCCACATTTCCAAATACTAATTTTGTTTTATTACCTGGTTTGTTGCTGGTGGAATAGTGGCAATTTTAAGAATATCTTCAATTTGCCTCTTGTTAAAGTTTGATACTCCAATAGACTTGGTGAGACCTAACCCAACCAACTTCTCCATTTCCTTCCAAGTTTTACCCAAATCCGTCTCATTGTCAATCAGCCAATTGCCATCATTATCCACAGGAATCAAGTCGCCATCTGGTTGAAGAGCCATAGGCCAGTGAATGAGGTACAAGTCAAGGTACTCTAAACGTAGGTCTTCAAGTGTCTTTTTAATTGCAGGGAGAACGAGCTTGGGTTGATGAGCATTATCCCATAGCTTGCTCACAACAAATAAGTCTTCACGTTTAACAGTTCCATCGTCAATTTTTGCTTTAATTCCAGCCCCAACTTCGGGTTCGTTTCGGTAAATGGGAGCGCCATCAGTGTGGCGGTAGCCAGCTTCGATGGCAGTGATCACTGCTGATGTGACTTCGCCTTCCTTTGCCTATGTAAAAAATAGATAATTTTAATTCATATTTTAGCCAGTCAAAATTATAAATTTTTCAAATCACTAACCTGCCAAGTACCCAAACCTAACTGGGGCATTAGATGACCGCTATTTAATTTTAAGAAGGGCACTTGCTTAGCAGCCATGATAATTATATAATTTGTTTCAGTCCAAAGTCAGTTACAAAACGATGTCTTCTTCTTTCGCCGGTGAAATGTAAAATGAAAATGAGCTTCACTACGAACTGGCTCAGCATTTTCTGAGGTATTAGTAATGACCCTGAAGACTTGTTTTAAAAGTCAAGAACAATATATCTCGAAAAGTTGAAATGAATTATTATGTAACCACAAAAAAAATTATGGGCAAGGCTAAGCTGTGTAAGCTATTTAGCATAAACCACACAAGTTGTGTAAGAATAGTAAATGTTGAGTGTGTCAATATGTTATCATGTGCATCTGCTGAAGTGATTTAATCAACACATTTTTTGAGACAAAAGTAGTCATAAAACCTGTTTTTCATTATACGACATCACAACTTCCAGTCTGCAAAAAGATGACAATTTGGAGATAGATTACATGAATTGTGCCCGTAGAGCACAGTAAAAACTTGGGTTCATTTGGTCTATATTGTATAATAATAGGACATATGATCTCATCTTCTAGTATGGTCACTATAATTATTCAATGCTTTAATTTAATTTAAATTTTTATAAATAGCACTGTAGTTGGAGGTTGTATGTTTTTATCATCATCAATCTTATTAAGTTTTTGTTAGAATATGTATTAATCTAGATGGAGAGTTAAAATCAAGTAGATATTTTTATTTAAGTGACCACAAATTTGCTGTATTTAATTTTTGCACAAATTAAGCAATGCTACCAATGAAGTTATTGAAATTTTTATCTGATCGTTTTATTAACCAAACGGTTATTTGTTTTAGCCTGATAAGCATACAATATACAAGTAGCACTAATTATTTTGGAAAATATGAAACCCTAATAGTCATCAAAGGAATACTTAAAACTGCAAAACCCATGTTGGTATTTGTTTTTATTATTCATTTTCATGGTTTTTTTAAAACAAAATTTATAAAATTAACTTAATCAATGTAAAATCCAATTATATCACAAAATTTAAGCTAGTTTATAAAAACATAGATGATTAATGATTGGCATAAAACTAAATACACCATTTCTTAAACTGAGTATGCACGGTATGCATTTATCACTAATTTAGCTTGAAGTTTTTCTGTGTAAAGAGATCGTGTTGGATATTTAGATTACCGGCCGGTTTAATAAACCTTGTTGATCTTATGTTACATTAACACTCTTTTATTAATGAAAAGACTGAATGAGAACATGTGACAGAGAAGAAAATAGGCATAACTTACAATGTATTCTTTCTTGAATGTAAGCATTTCAATGGCAGTCTCTCATCATCAACAAGCAATTATATATGCACATGCATACATGTGTTTAAAAACTTTTGACAAGCATACATAATCTTGAAGATAAAGTACTTTCATCTTCACTAATCTCATTAATTTCCACGTCAAGTGACATAAAGTACTCCCACGCACAAAGCAAATAAATAGTCAAAAATCAGATAATATACATTTACTGTAACGCATTTCTTGTAATATTACACACATGAGCTTCAACTTGTATTATGCTTCTTCTACTTGTTATTATCACACAAAAAATGATATGCTATTTTTTTAAACCCCAATCTGATATTATATCATATATACATGGGCATGATCGTCTTGTTGTTTTGACCACCAAATAGTGCTCAGGATAACACGAAGGAATCTAACAAACCATTAGGACAATCTGGATTGCATTGCAATGTAGCATCGTCTTGCACAAAAATTTTTACAGAGGATATTTTCTTGAAAATGTAACCATATGCTTGCATATATGCATATACATACTAACACGTCTTGAAAAATAGTATATCGCATGTCCACACCCACGCACGTAGCAGCAATATAATATATTCATAATCCTGCAATGGTATTTGTCATATGGTCATATCAGTAAACCAAATATTTTTATTTTTGAAGCAATAGTGTTCCAAAACTGGCTTAGAAAATATTCATGTCATCAGACAATAAACCGAATTTTACCACTTAACTAGAAAGCAAGTTTAGTAGCTAATCTATAAATACATCATGAAGCCCAAACAACAAAAATGTAATTATTGCCCAGCAGTATTTCCAAATTTAAAGGAAAAGGCGTGTCACACTCGAAAGGAACATTCAACATTTAAATGTAACATTTGTGATAAAATTTGCAATACTTTTCAACACCTACAAATGCACATGGTAATTCACACAGGTGAAAAAAGATTTAAATGTGATATTTGTATTAGAGAATTTCCGTATCCATTTTCTTTAAAACATCATATGTTGCGTTTTCACAACCCTCTAAAAATATCACTATTTCATTGTGATAAATGTGACAAGTCATATACGACAAAACAAAAATTAAAGATTCATCTTGAGAGTCATTCGGATAAAAAGACATACCGATGTGAACTTTGTCCCAGCAAAGCTTACAATGGTTATTCAGCTCTGCGAATGCACAAGGAAAGTGTACACCAGGATAAGAAGTTCAAGTGTGAACAGTGCTCAATGAAATTTGTGAATAATCACAGGCTTCAATTGCATAAGGTATCACATGATCCAACAAAAAGTTTTAAGTGTTCATTGTGCGAACACGCATGCAAACGTAAAAGCGATTTAACAAGGCATGTGAAAGTAGTGCACGCCAAAATAAAAAATAATGAGTGTGTATTTTGCGAGAAGTCTTATTCGCAAAGAGTTCATTTAAGGAATCACATTTTGATACATATTGGGGAAAAATCTCATTTTTGTAAATTGTGTGACAAATCATTTTTTACCACAACTGGATTGAAGATTCACATGGCTTCTCATACTGGAGAACGAGCTTATAAGTGTAACATTTGTGCAAAAAGTTACCCTTACCCAAAGAGCTTATCAAGGCACACCCTGACGTCTCATGGGAGGTAAAGCCAGTTGTGTGCAATAATGTGCGTATTGGCCATCTTTGAGATTTCATATGTTGGGTCATCACAATCCTTCGAAAGTATCACTATTTCAATGCAGTACTTGTGGAAAACAATTTCCAACCAGACCAGAATTAAATCGGGATCAAAAATCACATACTGATATAAAACCATACTGGTGTGAGCTTTGTTCGAATAAAACATACAAAAGTGAGACAGGTCTACGAGATCATAATGAAAATGTGCACAACTCGGATAAAAATTCGAATGTGAAATGTGTCCAAAGAAGTTCTTGAATAAATCATGACTTAATTAAGTGTTCGTTGTGCAAATATGCATGCAAATTTAAGTATGGATTAGTCAGTCACGTGGAAAGTATGTACGACGAGTATATAAATTTCGGAAACACATTTTCGTCAGCAATACATTTAAGAGAGCACATTCAAAGACATGATGAGAAACGGCAATGTTTTTGCACTTTGTATGACCGGTCATTATCTGATACATTTTACTCGAATTTACATATAGCCATAGTGTTAAAAAAGCTTACAAGTGTGAGATTTGTGGTGTGTAAGCTATCTGTATTCAAGAGGCTTATCCAGGCATAAGCTTTCTTGTCACAATATTTGAAGACTAGCTGTTTGCAGTATGTCAACATATCATCTAGAAAAAGAATTATACTGTGCTTCAGACAGTTTCTTAATTTAATGCTATTAAATATAATGATTAATTCTTTTAGCAAAAGTGGGTCAGTAGACTTCAAGTTGATTCGTTCTTAGAAAAAATCAGCCAACACCCAAAAAATAACTTTTGTGAATTTCTATGAATAATGGCATGCCTAAATGCTCAATTGAACTTATGTTCCGTTAATTCAGAATCTATTGAATTCATACACATTGATATC
Source organism: Entomobrya nicoleti (assembly GCA_034695465.1). Lineage (NCBI taxonomy): Eukaryota > Metazoa > Arthropoda > Collembola > Entomobryomorpha > Entomobryidae > Entomobrya > Entomobrya nicoleti. The sequence continues at coordinate 10,122 of JAQFZG010000948.1, read as the reverse complement.
TATAAATTACCATAGAGTTAACTCATAACTTTTTTATCATGTTAAATATTATCAAATACGTTTTAGTTATTGTGGTGCTCTTAGCACATCAATATAACTGCCACACATTTAATATCATAGTAAAATCGTCTGCTGAATTGGAAAAATTAACGAAACAAGTTTCGAACCTTAAGTCTAGTAAACCTAACAACCCAGTTACAACTCAAGCATTTAACGAGATTCCTACAATAAGGGAAGCTACTGCATTTAATCCGAACGCAGACGCCATTATTTTAAGGAAAGCCACCCATGGATTCGGAACAGATGAAGACGCAATAATAAAAGTTCTGACGAGAAGATCAAACAGACAGCGACAGTTTATTGCTCAGGCTTTCAAACATGAATACGAAAAGGTTTGTAATATTTAAATTTATTTTTAGATTTTTAAAATGGGAAAGAACTAAATTGGTGTTTTGTCATTTTTGCAGGAATTACTCAAGACATTATTGGACGAAACAAGTGGATCCTTTCAAGATATCCTTTTAGCATTGATGACTCCAAGAACGGAATTTCTAGCAAAACGATTGTACATGGACGGTGACTCCGACACCAAGCTATTAATTGATATTTTGTGCACGATAAGAACCAACGAAGAAATGCGGGATTTAACTGGTGCTTATAAGCGACGTAAGGAAGGTTTTAAATCTTGAGTTATCAATTCGTTTATTATGTTTACAGGATTTGGATGCTTTTCATGTTATTATTAAATTTTACAATTTCAGAATCCAGAAAATCACTAGAAAGTCTTTTAGCCAGTAGTACCAAAGGTGTGTTGAGAAAATTACTAATAAATCTCAGCCACGCTGATAGGGATGAGAATTTAGTAGTGAAACGAGAATTAGCAGTGAACGATTCACAAGCTTTGTTCAAAGCAGGTAAATTATAGCTACACAACTTATTTTAAATATTTTAAAGCTGGAATTTTTATTACTTTGACTTACTGAGTTGTAGGTGAGCAACAAAGGGACAAGGATGAATCTGTGTTCATTAAATTACTCACGAGAAGAAGTTTTTCCCATATTAACTGGATGCTACAAAGCTATGAAGAATTTACGAATCATAAGTTTGAGAACACGATTATGAAGGAATTTTCAGAAGACGTGGAACGTGCATTCCTTACTCTAAGTTAGTAAAACAATATTTTTTACCTTAAAGATGAAAACAGAATTTTAAAATATATATTGTTTCCTTTTCTGCAGTAACAAGTGCCAGAAACAAAACTGCATCTTATTTTGCAGAACGGCTTCACGAAAGCATATTTCCTAAACCAATTCACGACGATATAACATTTATTGTTGTCACCCGGTCGGAAAAGGATTTGGGAAGTATAAAAGCGGAATACATGCAAAAATATAAGAGGACACTAACCAAGGACATTAAAGTAAGTATATATTCACTTCGTAATGATATTTACTATTCAAACCAATTTAAAACTATCAATATTTGATTAATTTATTAGGAAAAACTTAGCGGAGACAGTGACTACTTGCATACTTTGCTGGCCTTGATTGGACGATGAAAAGCGGCAGTGCCCACGTAAATTTAACATGCATCTACATTCTACATGTATTGTAGAAAATGTATACTCTGTTTGTAGTTATATTTTAATTTGATGAAAGTGTAAATCCTGTGTTGAATAAAAATAAAAGTAATATTTTAACATCCAATTTTTATTGAAGCATTTTTTCAAAGTGAAAGTTGAATAGTAAATTTAAGCGATTAGATCGATATTGAATTTTTTAAATAAATAGGTTTGCCGTGTATAAGAGTCTAAATACAGGTTGCTATTATTTAGTAACGTTTGTTGTTTTAACAGAACATCGGGTAATATTATAGGAAAGAAATTTTATTTGTATTTGATAATAGGTTTGGCTATTTATATGCGATTTGAGGGTAAAATGACTATACGTATAAGAAGCATCTTTATGCTCATCTTTTGTGCCATTTAAATAATTATGTAATGGTGACTAGTGTAATTAGTTGGGTAAATCAATCAATACATATTAGATTACGACAATTTACATTAAAAACTTCTGCGTTTTTGTCCGGTGCTATATTTTATTGTTTTTATTTTGTTAAACTTGTAAACTTTACCTTTTCGTTCGGAGGGATTTTCTATAAATAACTTTTCTTTAATTAATACGAGATGTCTCACTCTAAAACATAATTTATAACAATCACTAGGTGTAGTTTAACGTTAATAGCATATTGATTGAATTTTCAAGCATATCATCACAAATGAGAATACCCAACTTTGAATTTACAACTCCATACGGTCCCAACTTAGCACCAATTACTAAAGGACAACTTCGAACCATTTTTTTGGCCAACAATGTTTTAGCATTAATTTTAAGTTTCTCATGCATCCATTTACAATTTTCTTTAACAATGCTTGCATGACGTGTCAATTCTACAGCAAAACCATATCCTAGAATGGCCAAACAAATAGAGAGTGCATACAAAACTATCTGAACTTTTCCATAAAGAGCCAATGTTGCATAGGTAGCAAATGAACACAGTAACATTCCGAAAAATAAAAAGCTTGTAAGGAAGCTAGTAAATACTTCATTTTTAAAGATCATAATATACTGTGTAATTCTCAACCGATTGTAAAGTGGCATTGAGAATAGGTAACCTTCAGAAAAATTGACTTTACTGCTAAATCGAATTATGTTTTCCATTTCAATTAAACTAAGTTGAATTATAGATATAAATACTGATACATTATGTACCACTACTAAACTGTATAAAACGGACTCAAGTAATTTTAAAATTATACTTTTTCCAAAACAAACCTGCAAGGGGCACCACGAAACTGTAAATGGGGTAATAAGACCAAAAATTGCCCATATGGGAATAAGACTAGTCATCGCCCAAATTATGACTTGGCTTAGAGTATACCGTAGAATTGCTGGTTTCTTCCGTCTAGCAGTTGGAACAAATTTTAATAGTTTACAACATTCTGTCAACATCCGCTGTAGAAACTGATTTGTCGTACAAATAAATAAATTTGTTGAATTCACAATGGCAAATATACATAGATTTATACCATTAAAGGCAACTTCGTCAAAGGGTTTGTTTTGAAAGAGATTCCAATGTCGGTAGATGTATATCAATCTGCCAACGAAATATAGGAAAGCGGCTCCAGTGAGCAAATACATAGTTCGACGAAATCCTTTGTAATATTTGTTGTTATATTTGGAAGAGTCGTGGAGAATTTTTAACTCTTTGTTTAGGTAGTACGGCATGGGTAAGTAACTTTGAAATTTGGCGTGAACGTTGAAAGTTGATTCTGTAAAAGTCATTTGTACCGAATTATATATAATCAAAAACTAAAAACAGATGACAATATTTAAGTCAGAAATATTATATTTGCAAATGTGTAGAGCTGCTGAGACAAGGTTGGCCTTATGCATCGCCTTTTGAAAAAAAATGAATCAGAGTCTCATTTCGAATAAAGCTTGTAATATTTTTTACTAAAGAACACTTGTTGGGAGATGTATAAGTTGCGTTTTTTACAGGTCTTTGTTCTGGACGAGTCAGCCTGGTATTTGAAACCACTTATGTCACATTCTAAACGTGACATTGGGTTTTATTTTGGTATTGGATTAGTTTTCATTTCCGCATGTATATTTTTATAACAAACAACAAAACGCGATATTTTCAAGAACAATATAAACGTTATCAAGCTTAATACAATACAACATTTGACCAATCCGTAAGGTTATTTAGCTGAGTAAAAAATATAACTTCCGCAAAACATTACAAAGTTGGTTTTAGTAAACTCAGAGTTTTAGTATTAAAAAACATATTAAACTAAATTGTCTTGAAAATCTAATCAAATTAAAAATGAAATTTTCAATACAATTTATAAACTAGAAAAGTCGAGAAATCAAATTGCACGTGGAATTAAATTGAAAATAAGATTAAAAGCTATATTTGAAGTGAATTGTATTCTACATTTTTGTTTAAACAGTGCGGTGTTTTTTGGAGATCTCAATCACAATTTATTTAACCTTTAATTTAACCATTTAATCTATTTACGGTAAAACCTGTGCTTATAATTTTCCGAATGCCTTCTATCAAACCAGAAAAGCCAACCCCACAAAGTAAAATTCCATAAACTATCCACAGCACTTGTAATTCTTGAAATGTTAACCGCTGTGCTTTAACGTGCTTCCCATTTTCACGTGATCTCCAACGTCCATATTTACTGATTACGTAATTATGCCAATCTTGAACGTTCACCGGTAAATCAAGTTTAGTTACGTTAGAACCCAAACTATCTATTAAAGTCTTTACTTGGTACAAATTGTTCAATACTTTAATTCCCTGAATATAGCACTCCCATTTATAGTAAAGTCCACCTTCAACTAAGTTTAGTAATCCATGCTTAAATATTGGGTAAAAATAGTTTTTATCAACAATATACGCCGTCCAGGAGGAAACTCTCTGGGTTTGAAGTACAGGTGACAATACACTAGTATTGATAAACACATTATAAACATGTTTGAGCATGTTTAAATGTACTGGATCTCCCACAAATGCAAAAGTTTCCGGAAATTCTTTCGGTTTGTTTCGATCATGCCTGCTGTACCATTGCTTGCGATTAGAATGGATATAAAATCGGGCTGAGTAGTTTAAAATTCCGTTGAGATCCAACATAGTGGACTTAACTGTTGTATTTAATTCAACATTATGTTTTTGTTCTAGTAAAGATGGTATCATTTGTGTTGTCGGTATTCCCATACTTACTACTTCTAATATATCAGAGGGATACGATGGTTTCGGATAAATTGTAAAAAATGAGGTCATGTTCCCAAGGTACACAATATATAAGATTGTGCCTAGAGTTAACGCCCAAATAAATTCGTTCAATGTGTTGTATTTTGTAAACGTGTGACTTATGTGGATATATTTAATTTTGTGATTATCAATTGTGTACCGTATTGAAGATTTTGTAGCTTTAAAGTGTATTCGATTTTGTGCTTTTTTGGTCATGTTAAATATTTGAAACACTGATTTAAGAAGATGTCTCATGATAAAGTAAGTACTTAGCAATATGATCCAAAATGTCCAATTTATCATTCTTCTAATTGCTTCGTTGATTCCTTCTCTTCTCGGTTTTATTACGATGAAACATTCCGATTCGAAATTAAATCCAAATTCCACAACTTGTTCATTAATGGATGCTAGTATGGAATTAATATTCTCATTTGAAAAGGTAAACTTGCTTATTCCGGAAAATGGTCTGAGGGAATTATCCGAATAAGCGTTATAGGTAAAATTAAATCTTTCACTTAAAGCATGCAAAACGCATAAGTCCACAGTTGAAGGAATAGACCGTCGGTTGGAATAATTATTTCGGTGGCAGCCTTTTAATTGTTCTGTTTCGATTCTAAAGTCAGAAGATAAAAATTGTTTATTTAGGTTTATTGTAGTTTTTTGAAGTCTTTGTATATCTATTACAGAATTTATTGGCATGTTTAGATTGACACTATATATGGGTCGTGCACATGAAGAACAAACAAGAAACGATTTTGAAGAGTTTGCAAAAATTACTAAAGAGAGGCTTTGCTTATAACTTGAGTTTAACATGAATTTTAAAGCTGAGCTTGTATACTTGTTGTTATAATAGTTTCCAATGAAAACTGTAAATTTAGGATTACTGATATAAGTGTCTTGCTTTAAAACTGCTGAATTTAGTTTAATGAATGCGACGTCACTGAGATAAACATGCACAACGTCAATAAATTTACGATGAATGAATAAGTTTTGTAAATGTTGCTTGGGAAATGTTGTATTTTTACTTGAGACATTTTCAGTGAGCTCTTGTAACGAATAAACCATTCTATTTGAAGAACGTCGGATGAATGAGTAGTCAAACACTAAATTTAGATTGGAAAACGATTTCACGGATGGGAAGAAAATCCTAACATGATATTTTCCAAAACATGTAAAAACTTTCACAAGACTGTAACCGCTGCAGTCATTACTTTCAGAGGTTTTAATTTGGGTGAAACTGCAGACGAGTAGAAATAAAAGTTGATAATATTTTACCAATTCCATGTTTTGTTTTTTAATTAGGTTTTTTTTGTGCCCACAAATTGGTATTTCAAAATTCTTGGGCAGGCTTGTCTAATCTGAAACTTTTAACATGTTATCACCGTTTCGAGAAAAACAGTATACGATGCTGTTCCTGATATGTTAACACGATAAATACGCCTGAGAATCGAGCGTTTTATTTAAATTAAGGTTTCCAACAACAAAAATGGTTTGCGACGTACAATATTTGCAAACAAATATTAAGTTTGTTATAAAACCAGAAAGTGTTATTCAAATAACCTTAGTCAGCAAAACCATACTTCAAACTAACATAGTGTAAATCAATATAAATTTTCTGTGCGTCATTATTTTCACTTCTATACTACAAAAACCACTTTACTGAAAACCAACCGCTTAGTTTTGAAGGACTGTATGAAATATTTGATAACTTTGTATTTTATGTCGTATTAATATTATTTAAAGTATTTTACCAATAAGACACTTAGCCAATATTTGCTGAACACTCTTGACAAAATAATTATAAATTGTATTTGCAGCTGATAATCGTTAACCACTTATTTCGTATTTGGTGGTTTCCGTTGGACATCGTTTTCATCAAAGATATCTATATTATGACAGTACACATGAATGAGTCAACGTAACATAGCTTGAAGAGATTTGAAAAGCATTGTTTCCAAAAATGCTCAAAACTTAGCATTTAAATAACAAATTTCTAAAACTTTAACACTATTTTTATAAAGGTTAGAATTGAATACAAATGTTTACAATTGAAATCACATGTTACATCTTTTAAAACCCTAAGGTTACTACGTATGATTTATTTTAACTGCTTTTAGTAGTCTAGTAGCCGTGCTCCAGTCATACTTGCACAATCCTGTTAAACAAATCCATCAATAAATCAATTTAAGAGTCCTTAAATACAACACGGTTTTTTATTATTTTACCCAAACTGAGTCCAAACAGATAAAGAAGTCTCTCCACTTTGAAGTGTGACATGGATTTGTTCGACTCCTTTCTACAAGCTTCACTGTAACAAAAAATTGTACTTCAAAAATAATTTCCAACTTAACTACTATATCTTAAAACTATATCACAAAACCAAATAAACAACATTAATTATGTTTGACAACTTGCTTGAGTTTCTGCATTTCTCAAGAATATTTTGCACGATCTGTTGTCCACTTTTTGTGTTAAACCCGACCAAAAAATGCCTCACATTGTTCACCATTTCACTATACGAATTCCATTGAACTCGAATATTATTTTGCCATCTGGTGTCGATAAGACCAACATATTCTGCCATGCAAATTTTCAAGCATTCCGGAGGTTTCTAGATGGAACACAACTTTTAGCACGCACGGTTTCAACACAAAATATTTTTTAAAACTAAAATTGTAGAACAAAACGCTGAATTTACATTTGGACCACCGCCTTTCATGTAGTGACAAAATTTGTACCCCTCCAATAAATATCCTTCACCTTTGCTTGGATCACTTCTGTCCTGAAAATATGATTAGCGTCGTTCAAGATAGCCAAAAGAAAATATCCTGAAGATATGCAAAATAATATTTATACAGAGTTATAATTTGGATGACATGTCAAATTTGGGTAGATCATTTCAACTGGAGGGAAATCAGCAGCGGTTTCTTTTGATTCAAGATCAGCTCTCGCAAAAATCTGTGAATTCATTTTTGAGAGGACTCCAGAATGTCCCATTTTCTAGAAAACCATTAAATTTAAATTATACGATTTGTTTTAAAGATCGGAACACAGTTTAAAGTTCACATTTCTAAATTTTACCAAAATTTCCGAAACACATGTTGCAAATGGGCTATCACTTTCACTAGATAATGGATTGGCTCCACACCGTTCGTGAATGGCTTGAGCTACTAATTCCCCATTATCTCGTAATGACTTGCCAAATGTGTGATCCAAATTAACCCCCATTTGTACAACTGGAACTAGACTACCGTCTTTAGTTAAAAGTCCTCGAAGCCGAAACTCGCACCATTCCCATGTGCCATCAGTTTGTTGAGACTTAATGGATAATTTAAAGAAATATACATCACATTATTGAATTCAAATAAAGTTTTAAATAGGTCTCAAATTTTCTCATGGATAGTTTTTCCGTACCGAAGTGTCACAATCTTCGACCTCTCGACGCAAGCGATGATGGCTGTGACCATGCATTACTTCAACAAACGAAACAACTAGACACAATGCCACAAAAAATATATTATTTGTCATTTTATAGCGATTTTAAATTCATGAAGATTTAACAAAAAATTGTTGCTCTCTCAAAATATTTTGTATTTGTTGGCATGAAAATAATCTGTGCAATTTAAAAAAGATCGATATTACATTTTTATATAACTATTGGTTATTCTAACAATATCCAAATAATGTTAACCATTTTATGTACATGTCTTACTATGTCTAGCGGTACAATCATAATTGATTTTATAGTGGCGAATTAATTATATTTTTATCTGTTCGTACATCCGTATTTTTGGACTCGACAAATTTATCTGTTTTGAGTAGACATTGGCTACAAAAATGTAAACAAGATAAACATCTTAACGGTAACGACTAGTTTACGACTAATGGTCACGTGTATTGCCCCTAACAATGAGTAATTATGTTGTCATTTTCCCAAACAGACGAAATACGTCGGCGCAATTACTATATAAATCATGATACACAGATACAATGTTATCGCTTATTACGCTCATATAAACAATTTGATTACAATTTGATTGATAATATTACAACTTGTGTATAAATTAATTAACGTTGTTAGCACATGTAATAAGTTACATTGCAGCTAGTCAACCTGTTTACTTACGTAGTAACTAGTGAAAAATGAATCTTGAGACGATAATTTGTATTTTTACTTTGACATGTTTACTTCAAAGCGGAGTAAATGGGCACAGAGTTTTAGGTTTGATCAATTATGCAGAAGACGTTTGCACACAAACGATGGCGGTAAAATAATATAAACAACAAATTCACTATATTTTAAAGTAAAGCTTATATAGTAGTGATATGAATTACAAAATTGTCTTAAATTCGTAGACTACAGAAAGTGAGCAAGAATTTGAACAGTGTAAATACAAGTTTCTTGGAATAATAACTAAAGATGGAAATTTGGCGGAAGCAGAGCAAATGGCGTTTATCTTAGGATATATATTTGGCGAGTCAATGTATAACAATGGGTTAGATTTAGCTAGGCAAATTCATGGTAAATGTAACGAAATATGTGAGTGACTTCGACGTATATATAAAACTATTAAACTTTTACAAATATAAGTCAAAAGAATAAAATGTTTAGTTTTTCAATATTTTAGTAAATGGCGTTAAAGGTCAACTAGCTAGTGAAAGTGGTCAGCCGTTTTTTGATTGTGTTTCAAAAATTATAGTAAATATTTATATTTTTTAAATATTGTATTAAAAATTAAAACGAATTATTTATTCAGCTTTTATATCTTAGAAAATAAATCTTGATGGAGACCGGGACGCACCCCAGGTAAAACTTATGGCAAGAATAAATTCCAATGTGGAAATAAAACCGGATGAAGTAATTTTTCCAAATATGACGTGCTTCGAAGGCTACAATTCAGTATATTACTTGTTATACCTATGCTTATATTGATTTAAAAGTTGTAATGTTAACCTTGATTGGTAAATAATGCTTAATTTAATTAACAGGATAGAAGTGTTCCGGGAACCGGCGAAGCATATTTAGTGGACATCTATAAGTTTTGTAGATACGAAAAAGATACTACCCAACATGTACAGAAAAATATTTTAAAGGTGCTCAAATGAATTTGCAATGAGCCTGATCAAGTTTTTTATAAATAATTTTACTCAGAGTGGTGACGAGTGCTTCAAAATTTGCATGGCAGAACATATGGGGCTAATTGATACCACTTACTATGGGAATATACGCACTCAATGGAATCGATTTGGTGACATGGTAAATTACATGAGGATGCTGGTTGTAGGGCACAGTAGTCA
>JAQFZG010000947.1:0-25043 GCA_034695465.1 Entomobrya nicoleti | reverse complement strand
CTTGTTCTTCTTCCTTCTTCTCCTCTATTATTTCACGTATGTCTCTACTTATATTTCTTTCCCTCAATCTACAAGCTATCTCTCTCTCTCTTTCTCTATCTTTCTATTTGCTCAACTCTTTCTCATCTGTTATATAATTAGAAAGTTCATACCCAGTATTTATCTCTATCATCTCATTAATAAGAAGACCCTAAAACTAGTACTTGTTAATTTCACATTGTCGACCGTTCATGTCTTTTACATATACACATGTATACACATGCCCATTAACGCAGAAAACCCTTGAACAAATATCAATTAAAGTTAACTCATCAGCTACTAGTATCATAAGCTACTCCAACATTCACCACCAAGTTTCTGATTGGGAGCCATAACTAGAAACCTTGGATTCTTTCTTACGTGCATGCTTACATGGTCATAATTATGTATAACATCATCTTTTGAATTTAGTGTCTCTAAAAACTAATTATTTGAGTGAGTGAAAACAGGTGAACAAAACCTCAAAAACAGTACCCATGGATGAAAATACATAAGTTTAGACTTTTCTATCTTAGTCTATCTTCCTCAGTTATTAATCACATTACGTACAAGGAAACTTTCTCCTTCGGTTCTTTTACATATAAGTATAGTAGAAGATCAAGTATCTAACCTTCATATCTCATATATCTCATGACTCAATCAAAAATGAGGATAAAAAATATTCAAATAAAGTATAAAAAAGAATGCCATCATCCTGCTCTTTGTCATCTCTATACCATCTCAAGCTGCTTGTCATGCATTTTTTGTACATCTCACATCATGTAGGTAGATATATTGGATGAATTATTTCCGGATAGGACATTTCAACTTTCTCCCCTTTTCACTTGCAAAACGCATGCCATTTTCCTGTTTTCGTATTCATGATGTTTCTTTTCATCTCATGATGATGGGGACCATTATCTTCCTTTCACGATAATAGTAGTCTCTTGTCCTGTCCAACAAAGACAAACTGTTCGCTGACAAGTTGAGATGAAACTTGTATGAACTTTTACTACTTTCTCAACTATTTTTTGTCATCTCTATTGTGTCAAGTTCGTAAAATGATAGAAATGTATCCTTTGTCGCACCATTTAATTTTTAGTTCCCCTCTCCCTGTTCACAGGAAACAATCAACATTTTATCCAACTTTTTGCTCTTCACTCCTTACCCATCTGATGGCAGTTTCTTTTATTTAAGAAAAATAAACTGACAGCGACACTGCAGTACAAGTTTACTTATAAATAGAAATGTTAATACACACCACTGCCGCATAATATACTTGGACACATACCTTAGCTCTGCTATGCTATTCCATTACTCAAAATATATTATACTTTCTATTAAGTATACACCCAACGGTACCTATTTAAGTCTCTTACAGCTTTTCCTTTTTATTTTTACTGATGTTACTCAAAAATTTACTTTTTTTTCTTTCATCGTAATGCTTTGGTAGCTCATTCTATGATATCACAACACAAGAAAACCAGGAACAAGTAATAATGTAAATGGGATGTAAAGAGCAGCAAATGAAAATACGGGAAAAAAGAACTGTCCAGTGCAGTCCTGTAGCGGTCTTGTTCCACTCTTTCTCCTTCATCTTTCTACTTCGGTAGTATTTATTTATTTACTTTGTATATTTTTAAATACATTTCGCCATGAGGATAATCATCATTACCATAACTCATTATGAGATTTGTCGTACTACTGCTGCGCTTTATTTCATTGAAAATGGTGCAGCAGCTGCGGTGTGTTGGCACAGTATAAAAAATAACACTTGTTCATGTCGAAAGGCTTCAAGAGAATAGTAGAGAAACAAACCAGTATATTAACCTGCTTTCAAAGCTCATGAATTTTACTCTTACAAGTCTTGTATTGAACGTAAAAAAAGGAAGTAGGGAATGTAGAAGGATTTCGTTCTTCTTGAAACAGATGAGAGTGCTCCCTTGGCCATACATTCATAAGTAAATAATATAGGTATGTTAAGTGGAATACACGACAGTGTTCAAGAAATGTGAACGAATACAGCAAAGAGTGTGGCAATAATGAGTACATGGTGTAATGATACATTTTTAAATAAACCAGGTTTTCCTGGACTGGAATAAGTTCTTGGACTTTTTTGAATGAAATGAATAAGTTGAAAGCAATGAGATATTGTGTTGTTGGTATTTTTAAAAGCTTGATTTTATTATCCTTTATAACAGGACATGATACTACTGCTGCCATACAACAAGTGCATAGAATAACTACTAGATCATGACCGATGCTCAGTCCGGTTATTTTGTTCTTTTACTCTTTTCGTGATGGCGTTCCCTTCAACGTGAACAAAGATAATATTAGTACAATAACTATCCAATGTAACGAGCAAAGAAAGGAGAAAGAAGTTCTGAGAAAAAGTTTGCCTTGTATTCAGTTTGTTTTTCTACACGTACTCTGGGAACAAAATAGGACATGGAGAGAGACTTTGCTCAGTTATAATAGAATGTTAAATTCTACGTAAAGTAGAGTGGAAACATCATTTAATGTACAAAAATGAAGGAGAAGGAGTAAAACATGAATTTCAGGAAGAAAAGAGAGACAGTTTTGGTCAAAGTAAGCAGTTAAGTTAGTAGTGTGTGTGCAATTGATAACATTACTACTACTCGTTTTATTTTGGAGTGAGTACATGTACACATACATAAACAGTAAGAAAGGAAAAGTGAGAAGTAGCGATGGTGCTACAGTTGAGATAATTTATATCATATGGTATAATTCTAAACCCAAGGGGTCGACTAACTTCTGACAAAGCAGTTACCATTGTGTAGTATTTTACAAAGGAATTCTACTCTACTTGGTAGTTTTGCAGAAAGCAGGCAGGCTTTGATAAAGGACGGACAGACAACACAGTTGAACAATTGGATATCCTTATTTCATGAGAAGTGAGCTAGCCCTCAGAAAGAAGGGAAAAGGGACTTATATTTTCGGCAATAAGAACTACCATCATCGGCATCCTGGTAGGCAAATCATTTTCTTGGTATTACCACAGGAGGTGTAGCATGAGCACTTGCTCTTCTCTGCTGACTGACTGACTCACTTTGAGTGAGTGAGGTCTGAGTTAGTGAAGTAGCTAAAGCTCTTCAGAATGTATGAATTTATGTATGTATATTTAGTATTGAGAACTATGAGGACGATATAACACCATACATTTTAGTCACTGGAGAGGATCATGGTGTTGCTCTGTTGCTGGATGGAATGATGGTATGTTATGGTAAAAGAGTGAGTGTGAGTGGCAAAAAATAAGGCATACGAACACAATAAACCAAGGTCTGCTGCTTTCTCTCTCTCTCATTCTCTGCCGACGTTGTTGTAGACGGAGGCACTCCATTTGACTCCGAGTTTTTGGTGCATAGACCACGGAGAAAACGCTGCATTGATATTGATCGAGCTGCTGAGGCAAAAAATATAGATATACAACAAACATGCATAAAATTCGTATTATAAGAGAAAGGGACACTGTGAGTGAGCTAGCAAGTTCGTAAGTAGCAATGATGGTGGTGGTGGTGGTGGTAGAGGCAAATGTGTGGGGAAAAAGCGGACGAGAAACCCTTTTTCTCCTCTTCACTAGTCCCATTCCATGCCTTTTTCTCTTACACTACTTATCAACTCACATACTTGTACATTTCTCACTCACTCTTCAGGCCGTTCACAGATGATGATGTTCATGACGATGGTGGTCATGTTTTACCCTTCCTTTCCACTAAACCCCTCTTTTACTATTATCTTTATGTAGCTACACGGAGAAAGTAGTACTTCTACTAGTTGTACTTGTGCATTGTCAATTGTAGCAAGCAGGCTGACTCAAATTCCTTTGCAAAAAAAGAAGAAGATGGGCAAAGTACCACCACTTCTGTTAGACTTCCAACAAGCATGGCTGTGTAACAATAGTTACCTCATCATCTCGTTTCTCCTCTTTCTCTCTTCATGCTTTGTCGACAACGACAACGTCCTTCTTACTCTTTTATTATATTATTACGTTTTATGTAAGCCTATTCTCCTTCTGTTATAAAACCTGCTGCAGCGAGCCAAATACTAAAGACGGTCTGGCCTGGGTGTGCTTGTAGTATCGCGTGAAGGGTTGACCAAGATCCCTTTTATACTTCCAGAAACATCGTTTTCCTTTTTTCCCTTCATAATAATAATAGCACGAACATAACATACTAGAAATACGACGTTTTTATGGTCCTGCGTAATATATTTAATATTTGAGTATCATTTAGGTAAATATAGTACATATGCCCTCTTTAATTTAATGGCACCGAGTTTCCCCTTTTATTTAAGGAGTAATGCAGTTTGCCTACAAGTTATTGTATGCCAACGTTCCTCTCTGTTGCTATCATTATCAGGATCAAGTAAAGTAAAGAAGCAACATATCAAGTGTATTTAGAGGATGATGGGAAAAGTTGCAACCGTTTGCGTTCTATATGTCTCAAGTATTATCTTATTTTTTACCACCGACCAAACACTACATATCAGTATGTCATAGTCACCTTTTGTGTACCTATGGTCTTAGCCAACAAAGGCAAACATGTAAAAACTGTCATAAATTGTCATCAAGACCACTTTACTGTCACTCTTTTACAATTAACAAAAAACATATGCGCATATCCATATTCGCCACTATTGGGAATTACGATCATGATGACATCATGATGATGTAGAAGAACGGTGTCAAGAACATTAAATAACAACGTATTTCTGTACATCGTTATTCAAAAATACCCTGAGAGACTGTCGAGAAGAAAAACAAATTGTTGTTAACTTTCACTTTTACCCCTTCTTCTGGTTTTCCTTATTGTCAAGGTTAAATGCTTAATATAGGATGTTAGGCTATATATAACGCACACTCATCAAGCAAATTGTTTACAACATTCTCACACATCTATGTACGCCCATGTACGCATACTACTATTACAGGATGTCGTTTTAACATACCAGATGCAAAGTCAAACAACCAGACAAGTAGACATATGACGGCTATGTCATATAAAATAGATGTGCGATTACTTTCACCTTTCCACACATTCCATTTACAACATTTCGCGCTATTTTTTAACACAATCTACTTTCTCCTTCGTGCAAGTCAGTCACTCACTCAAGTTTATAAAATACCGTGTAACCGAGAGAAAGTACTAAATTAATTATTTAAAAACAATTGTTATTTTGCTTTTAAAACAAAGACTACAACAACAAGCCAACTCTGGCCAACGAAACGACTAAAGGGTTTACCCCAACAGATGATCAGAAAGAAAGAGTTGAGTCAAAAGGAAAAGGACAGGCTAAACATTTCTTACAAATAAATATATCCACCTAACTAACTTCACTTTCACCAAATCCGGTGCATTAGCAATGCATGCATACAAATAATGTACACAGGTATGAGTTACACAATTAATGATTTTGTTTCTCTGTTTATGTTTTACAGAGAGCGATATCTTCCTGAGTACTTGGACTTTTACTACTTCTACTGCTACCATTACTATTATTATTACTATTACAACTACAATTACTACTACAATTACCATTACTGCAACGTCAACACCTAGACGAGGAAAATGATGATTCAACTTCAACTGATACTATTATTCGGATAATTATTATTACTTATTACTATATTATTACATCTACTATTGCAACTAATGTTACGACTATTACTCCTACGAAAGTTTTAAACAAAAAGTACCATTCTTACAAAAAAATATTGCTATTCTTATTCTTATTAGGGTAATAATAATTATTACTACTGCGGATACCGTTGCAACTTACTACAACTACTCTGTACTTGTACCACCCTAGTTGTAATGTTTATTATTATTGATACTATTTATGAAAATAGTACTGCGTAAATAATTACATCAACAACAACTATTCTATTTGCTCCAAAGTACATAAAAAATGCAGCAGCTCCATAAAAGGCAACAATACCGAGCAACAAATTATTTTTTAAATTCCGATTAGCATCAACATCAATCATTTTATCAAACATTTTGAATACTATATACATTATTTGATTGCCATCAAAAAAAAAAGAAATTAAAATGTACCATCAAAAAGCTAAAAAACAAAACAAAAACAAACAAACATCACCACCATCAAAACACCACTGAGACATAAAAATTATAGGAAATAATTGCAGTTTGACAAAAAAAGAAACTTTTTTAAAATTATAAAAAATGTATAACATATTAACTCAATGGGCAACAAAAACAATTACTCCCGCTACTAAAACTACATACCACTACCACCATTGTTTATTCTTACTACAACTGTTTCTACTTAAATTGCCAGAGAACTACTTCTACTACGAATGTTATTATTACTTAAATTTACCAAATAAACCAGGAAAATACGTTATTGTTATCAGTATAAATTTATAGAGACATACAATATGAAAAATGTATGTAAGTAATTAGTTACTGTTACTATGTTATCATTAATAATAGTCATATGTCTGTCATAATAATATCTATTTAGTACAATTTAATCGTCTAGACCTCGCTATCTATGAAACATTAACTTATGAAATAAGTTATATGATGTACTGTAAGAAAAAATAATATATTATCAATCATAACCATAATAACCCTTTAGTTTCTAGACACTATTGCATATGATTATAAAATACAATGTACATGATGTTAAAACGTACGACGAAGGAAGCCGACAAAAAGGAAGAAACTTATTTACTATTACTACCATCACAAGACAAGTTTCTATTTTCAAATTGTGACATTTGGAAAGTTTCAATTACTATCGTCATTATTGTTATTATTATTATACCTAACTAAAAATCGAAATAATTACTTGGATGATGATGTTGATGATGGATGTGACAACAGCCAATCAAAAAGTCAGCCAGGTTTGTTCAATGGAAATATGAATTTCAGACAAGAACACGCAGCCTCTAACAACAATGATTATTTTGTAAAAAAATATATATCCGTGTAATTGCCTCTCTTTTTTTGTCTAAATTTCCGGATTGTTACATAAAAATTCAGCTAAAAATGTTTTTTGAGTGATGATAAATATAGTAATAATAATAATAACAATAATAACAAACGAAAATACTTGTTTACCATTCAAAAAAGGAAAAAAAAAATACAATCGATTGTTGTTATTGATGAAAAAAGATATTGTGCTGTTGTTGTTGCTGTTATTATTATTATTAGTCTATCAAATAGAAAACTAAATAGTAGTTGGAGCAGATGAGAACTTTAGTAATTAGCATTAGTATCAGAACTGAATTCATGATTGATTCATTCTGTATTGAAAAACGTTCCTTCATATTTTATATTATAGTACTGATTGAAATTATGCTCCTTATCTTCATTAAACATTTCGCATATTTTCCTGCAAGAACGACAAAACCATTAAAAATTATATCATCGATGGCTTCATCACCTTATCCTCATCGTTGACTTATTAAGCAAAATTAACAAAGAAGATTAGTTTTTTTGCGATTGCGTTTCTTCGCGTTATTATGTGTTTAATTGTCAATATAATTGAGTGTGATGATTTTCTCTACCACTTCCTTTTTGAAGAATCCTACGTTTTCTCCATATTCCACTACGATATTCACCCGATATGTGTTCAAGTGAATCAGGAGGACAACAACAAGTGATTTTCGGAAAGCTTATTTATTCCGTTTGTGTGCATTCAAAACTACTACTACTACTACTAATAATAATAATAATAAAGTAACCAACAAGTGAAGAAGTGAAGTTACGCCTTTCTAAATTGTCCTGTCACAAGTTACCCGTCACCAAGCAACCATCCTTTATTTTCAATCTATCACTCCCATGATACGATTTAAATTTTTTTTAAGTTCACTTCTTGACACAAATCGTAGGACAAAAATTCTCCGACGAGGCTGGTCAATTCTCAGGGATATCGAACACAAAACCGAAAAATAAATAATGACGCATCATTGGAAATTGTTGACGGATTCACCATATTAGAACCAAAATCCCACCACCAATACACATCTAAAATTGGTTAAATTCGTTTGTCATCGGTTCTTTTCAAACAATAAAAAAATATTCATCAGATTACACATTTCTTGCCGCTTATTGAAGGTTCAGCAAACGGGAACTTGTAACATCACCAGACACAACTCCATCAACCCTCCTTAAATGACAAAAATGTATGCCTAATTATTATTGTGGTAATAAGCCAAGTTCTGAAAAAGAAAGAAACATACATACCAAAGTAGAGATTGTTTTTTATTATCAACTACTATTATTCTAGACATATTATTACTACTGGTAATTTATTTTAATCTTATGAAAATGTCATGTACACGAGGATTTTACGGAAAACTGTATGCCAAAATCAAAAAGTCATCTCATTTTTTAAATAATACTATTATTATATTGAATACAATATTTGATTACATTATTATTGACTAAAACTAACAAAGGTCACCAATAGCAAATATGTTTGTCTCAGTTTTGCAAAACTTTTTTATATCCGTGTGAAAAAGAGGAGTGAAGAGAAGTCAGGCTTTCAAGGAATACTAGTTGCGTTTTACACTAAAAGGAAAGAGAAAACGACATTCATTAATATTCGTCGCCGCATACTTTATCTGCTAGCTTGAATTGACCTGACCTGACCTTTTTTTACCTTGATGGTTTGGTGCTGAAACAATACTTGTGATTTATATTCCAGCTCGCTGCTTCATTTTTGTCACTTGCCAATACAACAAAACATAAATATGGTTTCAAAGAATAAAGTGAAAGGATGCTGGGCAGTAAAACAAAAGGCAGGCATGGTGTGTGTAACAACAACGCTCTTTTTCGGATGGTTCTATTTTTACTACTGTTATTATTATTGTTATTACTTACCCATTGCAAGTTTATCATGATACTTTACCTCAAGTTGGTTCTTTCTAACCACTTTTATTGTTACATGGATTAAGTGTTGACTCATGTGATAATACATTATATCTCTGTTCGTTATACAAACACCCATATAAACTTTTGTATTCGTAAATATATTTATATAGCACTAGCCATTATCCGTAAGATGTATATTAAATATTGTTTATTTATTATTGTAGTTCACCTTAAAAAGTTTAGTCTTCACATATATATTATGTACATTCTTATATTTCAGTGCGTAGAAGATGAGGTCGTCGTTACTCTATTTTGTTAGTATTGTAGCCACAGGGAACCAATAATATTACAGAATTTTATCATGCATCTAATCTCTTTGTCCACGTTTTGTTTAATATACTTACCTAAAGAATATTACTGGTCGAACTTGAATTTGCCGAATAAAGTTAACTTGTCGAATTTGAGTTTTACAAAACATGCAAATGTCCATTCAAGTCGTTGTAAAAATATGTGTAGTGTTCAGGTCTGATTTGATCATCACCCATAAAAAATGACTAGCTCGCAGTTGATATTTTAGAACCACTAGAATTCTTCAAACAAAAACGAACTTATATACCAAAAATAAATTGAATTGAGTTTCGAGTATTTTCTTCGACTATTTTGTAAAAATGACTTATCAATTCGGTACATTTAGTTTCGACAAGAACAAGAGCAGTTGCAAGATTCCATTTTGACATAATATATTGATCCCTAATCACTATTTATCTCCGTAAAATGTTACCCATTAACTTTTTTTTTAATTGTATATTAACATCATCGTATTTGTGAAAAACAAGAAACTTCGGAACAATGTCTCACTCGAAATGCCGTGATAAACAAAAAGAAACTTCAAAGATCGTCATTCGTGTATTAATTTTATACACACATAAAATATATAAATATGCTATGTTTATTCTCCAGAAAAAAACAAAGAAACTGTGTATAACAATCAGTCAGTCCATGTCCGTCTACGTTCACTACTACTACTATTATTGTTATTACTATACAGTCAAATGACTGTGTCGACGTAAAATAATACACACAACATAAAAAACTTATTCTTAGTTCAGTAATTAAAATATTAAATATTAATATTATTAAAATGATTTTTCTTTATAATTATTACTTACATATGTACATATAAAGTTATATATGTGTTTAGTGTATTTATATTTGTGTAGAGAGGCATTGCCAGCCAAGGGCCGTTTATTTTTTTGAAGTGTAATAATGAGTTTTTGGTAAGCACACGCAACTGTGCACCGTTTTGCTCACAACGATAACAAGTATAATGTTAACGAATTAAATTATCGAACATCTAGCTTTAATTTTTTTAAACATTAATTATGTATGGAATATTCGTTATTGCGTGCGTGCGTCTATGAAGAACGCGTTAAATGAAAATTGATACCAAAATGTGCTAAAATTGGAATTTGGTGGGATAATGGGATGAAGTTTTATTTGCGGAATATCCTGTTATCATTTATTACTTCCAACATCATCATTTAAATTGTGCTATGCATAGTATACATATTATGTGGAAAACATCCTATACGTTTATACCGATAGCATTATAATTGTTGCATAATATGTATGAAATTATTAAGTAGCAACCTTTTGTAAAACTTGCAACAGTGATGGCCAGACCCAGACGCAGTCAGTTAAATCTCAATGTATATGAATAGAAATGCAAGAAGTCGTTTTTCTTGTTACATCAGAAGTCCGATTCTAAGTAGAAAACTATGCAAAATCAAAATCGCAATTTTCTTTACACTTGCAAAGAACCGATAAAAAAAGATATTCATGGTGCCAACATAAAAATGAAATGTTTTACCATAATTGTTGTTGTTATAATAATCTTTGACAAAGTAACTATTCATTTTTTGTATAAAAAATATTGTTATCATGAAAGAATATACTACAAAGCATACACGTTAACTATGTACATGTTAAATTCGTAAATGTGATGACGAATTTCGACCACAACGACGATACAGAAAACTTTGTAATTATCATATACTCGCTGAAATAATTAATCTTCTACGTGATAGCTCGATAAACTTTATACTATATTTTTAGAAGTTGCATTATAACAAAATATATTACGACAGGTCATATTTAAAGCTATATACTTGTATCATTCGTATTAATTTTACCAACCTTTTAATTTGTTAGTTAGGGTGAAATTTGAAAACAAAACGAGAATTCGCCATTTTATGCAATGGGGTAAATGGGGAAAAAAAGTTGAGCAGGATATTTTGTATTTTTACCATTTTAGGTTACATTGTAAATTCAGATTTATTTATTTTTAAGTAAGCTAATATTGAATATCAATAATCATAATCAACATAATTGGCATGAAAATGAATGCAAGAAAACTACCTCCAACATTTATACAAATTGTGCAATTATTGGTGTAACCAAGTATAGTGACGATTACATTTTATGTATCTTTTTTCCATCAAACTAATTGTTTGAAGCTCATAATTTAAAAATAGTCTGCACGTTCGTTCAACGACAGAAATCACAGAGCAGCATCCACTTTAGAAAAAAGTTTGTTATAACTCCCATATTTTGTCTTTCCGGTTTCTTGAATCCATTTAGTTTCCGAATTCCCACACCACAAAACTTCCAGTCGCAACTAAAAAATAAACAAAACATATTAACAAGTATCATAGCCCGTGGAATCGTGTACGTACAACCAATTCAGCTCATTTTCTCACAAACATCTAGGAAATGAGTAAAAACAAGCATCTCAAAGAAATCAAGTTGAAACTCAATCTGAACGCAAAGAAGATCTCAATCTCCCCGCAAAAATAATTTTCAAAACCTTCAATCTTGTCTATCCAAGCGGTCTTAAAACTCTCCATTTGAAAAAAAACATGAATAGAATGTATTTGAATTCATGCAATTTACTAAAAAACACAGATTAAAGCAATTATTTAATCTGACACATTGCCTCTTCTCTCTCTCTATCAATCTGTATCTCATGTAAACGCACTCGAATGACTACGATGTAAGAAATCTCTCGTTGCTGCTGACAAAGCAAACATGAGTGGCGACCTGGCGACCTATCCTGTCAAATTAAAATACTATCATCCCGTTCTATATATCTCTCTCTCTGTCTATCTATATATCTATCACAGATTCACAACAAAATAACATCTCTCTTTATTCTGCTGCTTGCGTGTCACCGCAATCAATCAAAAGAATTACTATGGGATATTTAAAAAAAATTATATTGTAGTCAAACCAACAACATATAGTCACTAACCTAGTTACAAAAAAACAATAACATTAGTAGCGTAAAAGAACAGTGAAAGTTGCGGTTCAGTTCGTTTAGTATCACTTTGTCGGCACACTTAACGATTTCGGAGTAGTAACTAGAAATTTAGGTTTACAACAAATAAAGTATTACTTAAAAACTACTAAGCTTTTACTACTTGTACAATATTCATGCAATAAATAAACACAAACAAAAATTGCTCGCTTCTGGCTGCTCCAAATCTGAAACTGGAATTCGTTGATGATTAAGAAAACTAAAAGGGAATAATTATAATGCTACACTGTACAAAGTTTTTATCATGTGTTATTAGGCTGGTGATGACTCAAAGAAAAATTCAATGGCAAAAGAATATCCACAATTTGAAGCATTATTATTTGAAAATTGTCATCTCAAGTTATGCAGCCCAGATTTGCTTAGTTATGAAAAAAAATCATTAACAGTGTAAAGAGATCAATTGAAATTGTCAGTAAATCAATTAATTTTCCAGCATCCTTAAGTCGACCCCTTTACATAATTTTGGTGTATTCTTTTTGAAATTGACGAATGTATATATCATCGAAAAGTGTACGAAACTAATTAAGCTAAACAAAATACATACACCCTCTTCTTCTTTCCCTCCAAGATCCATCCAAATAATTATGATGACCAGACTATTTATTCTGGCTAGTGATTCCTTTTGTTCCCAAACGTTGTTGAACAAAGAGACAATGAAAAAGGTAAACAGTCAATTTTCTGTGTACTCAAGCTGAGTTGAGCGAATGAGACGAAAGAAATTTGATGGTTAACCATTTTTCGTTTTTCCTTTGTTTAACAACGTTTGAGAACTAAAGAAATTGGTAGCTTGGAGAAAATGTCTGAAGATGACTTTTCAAGTGTTTCCTTCAAGTTGAAGTTTTGAGTTCCAGAATGTGGTGAATTTTTAAAAACGCAGTCAATCGACCAAGTCAATGTAATGATACTATAGTCATTTAATTTCCGCCTTTATTTATTTCGACAATTTATTAACCACCATTGGTTTTTGAGAGAAATTTGGATCAATAAAACAAGAGTTCGCTATTCCATTTTAAATCATAAGGATTTTGGACGGTGAATTTATGCTCATCTCGATCTATTATTTCGAAACGTTGTTGGTAACCCCAATATAGATTGTCCTTCGAATTGAGTTGTAAAGACTTGAAAATTACAACGTCAACGTTCATTCTCAAATGAATTTTAATAATAACTAAAGTTTACATAATAACTGTTAAAAAATATCAGACAACGCGCGCACGCATGTTCAGATTAGTCGGTAATCGGAATCGGGAATTCGCGACAATTATTACTAATAAAATTATACTACATTAATACTACTGTACTGTACCGTAACATTTGCCACTTTAGTAATGAGAGGTGTGCGTACATAATATCAATTACATTTTTCTAATATTGTTTATTATATTCGTATTATAATAGTGTCTTCATTTTTTTAGAAATTTAAAACAACATACTACAAATACATACTTTAACTAATTGGTAAGGAAAACAAAAGACGATACATTATTGGAGTTTAAGAATAACTGGTAGGTAACTGTAAACGCAAAACATATTCTTAAATCCTTTGACATATTGAGTAACATGATTTGTACAGGTAATCGACTATGATTAAAGTAATAATGGTAATTTTTACTACTACATCTTAAATAATATAGATAAATTAATGGACTAAATATATGGCAGCATATTACGAATTTTGTCGTCAAGTTTAGCAGTAAAACTTTTTAATAATAATTCATCAGAAACAGATTTGCTTACAAAACGAAGTATCTTGGAATAGTCTACAGACTAAGACTTCGTCTAATAATGCCTGTAATATTGTAAACTTAGAACTTTGTACTTATATCCGTAACATTTATAAATACTGTAATAATATGATAATTATTTATATTCATGCGAATTCTAAATGGCCATTTTGATTGACTGATTGATTGACATAAGATGATATGTCATATGTGTAGTGTACATAATTGTAATTAATTTATAATACATTACAACAAGTATAATATGAATTGTAATTATATTTTAAAAGTAAAATGAGGTAAATTTTACAGGACAATTAATATCGTTTATAATTTTTTTGTAAAAATCCACCCATATACCTGTACCATTGGTATATGCATGCCACTGAAACAGTTACCATGTTACTTACAACCAATCAACAATGAATGTTCACTAATTAATATACTAAAAGAGGAAATTTATTCAATTTTACGATTACTTGCTAACTTTATAATAATAGACATGAACACATATATATATATTTAGACTTTGTGGAACTAAACAACCAGGAGGAAAAGCACCACACCACACTCAAAAACTAATTTAATATTTCTCTAACCATTGAATTGTTTCTGACATGATTGTTGATGTTGACGATAGTTTTTCCCTAAGAATTTAAAAATAATAATAATCGAATATTATAAAACTAGTTATACTATCAACTTATAGGGATATAAAAATATAAACAATATTTGTTACAAAAAATTTATTACTTTTACTGCAATTGAATATTTTATACACTTGCTACAACAAATCGTATAAACTAGTTTCTCTCATACTGGATAGTGGAATATCCTTCAGCATGAACGATGTAAATAATTATAGAAAATGAAGACGAAATCGTACTAAAAATTGGTACTAAATGCGGGTAGGAAAATCAGCAATGGTTTAAAAAAAAAATCCCACCGACAAGAAAAATATAATAGGTGTGATGAATAATACTTTCGACGAGAGAACTTTTACCTATGATGATAATAATGATGCTAATGTGCTTATTGTATTTGCATCATGTTTTTGTTCCTTTTTTAAATACAAATGAATTACATATTTACTTTTACAGATATTTCACTCAATAAAAATTAGTTCTGCTTACGACCTCTGCCGTCACCATAAAGATCAAATACAATGTGAGCTACATATTATTAAATAGTGTTGTCGTTGTCAATAAAAAAAACAGTATATCAAGACGCATCTCTTCAGTTTTAATTTTACTCAATCGTCTAAAATGGAACGAAAAATATTCACGCTAACATATATATATTACAGATATGGTTCAATGGTTTTACAAGTAAACTTTAGTTACTAGGTTTGAATTTTTTTGAAGGCCTAGGAATTATATATTTTGCAGTCTACGAAATCCATTCCTTTTTGTTTTATTAAAACTATTTAAGTAGTGATATTAGTCATTATGTAACCGTTAGTATCCAATTTACACTAAATATATTTTTTAAACCAGCGGCACTTCTTTATCCAGCTTTGAAACATTTGCTAGCATAAAACATGGAAATATTTACTTTGGTTTTCAACTGTGGCTATGCATAAAGCTTCACATATTTCATGCCACAAAATGAACAAAATATGCAAAGTTTCGTACTGAGCCATAGTTGAAAACCACAGGAGCTAGCATAATATTGTGAGAAACTATCCAATTTAGAAAAAAAGTTCAACAATCCATCAAAGATGAAACGCATCGACAATGCACGCCAATTCTTTTAATAAAGAAACATCCAAAATGAGTTATTTGTAAACTGCATATTACCAGCTTTTAAATGATGTACATTTCTAAACATTCTTTACTACACAAAAAAGCTACACTAAAATTAGTCCATCAATACTTCTTACTTCGTTGTTAGCTAACATTTAATACCGACAAGCACACACAAAAGTACAGTAATATTACCCAAATCCATAACGAAACAGCTATTCATGTCTCGTATTCATGTAATGTCTGCTCTCTGCTGCTGCTTGTACTTTTACTAGTCTCTACATATGTATGTATATACTAATGCCGCATACAACAAACACCATCAACAAGAAAAAAAAACATGATTAAAAATAAATTATTTTAAAACCACGAGGGATTGACTTTGATGCTAAAACAAACAAATGTTATTTACGCAAAACAAATAGTTATATTTGTGTAAACGAATGCAACTTGAGGTGCTCCTAAAAAATGTTTTGTAATATAAAAAAGAAAAATGAATATCCATTGTTATTTATTATTACTATTGAATGTATTCTCATTTGCTACCTACATATAAAAGTTCATAAATATTTGTGTAGTTACAAGTTTATAACATCGCTACTTACGACGACTACCGGTAAGATTTCTTCTCTTCAAAAAACAATAAATAAGCAAGAATTGTGAACAAAGATAGTTTTTCTAAATAGCAAAAAATGCGAAGAAAACAAAACAAGTACATTAAATGGGGATTGAAGATGGTTAATGCTGCCGAGTCTTTTATCGGTACGCCTCGAATGGAACCCATTGAGACATAAGTAGTATAGAATGGGTGGCGGGGATCTTTTGATGGATTCCCTTCAACCTTCCCATACCACTAATGACTCATGTTTTCCAGACCACTTTCTCGTACTCTCAGGTCATATCTATGAGAGTTTCAGTGACATTAACTATCTCCATCTTGCAAACATCGCCCGCGCAACTTTTCAAAACTTTCAAGTACACTTTGTTGATTTGAAATTCCAGAATTGTTTTTAGTTTTTTGGTTTCCTTTTTCAAAGAGTATATATACATTATATATATTTAATAAACATAAATTTTCTTTTATTTAATTTAAATTAAATAACTTCTAAAATAAAACTATGCATACCTACATATGAAAATAAATATATTATATACATATGTAAAAAAAATTACAATATGTACATAATATATATTTATTATGCAAACTTACTATATTGCTGTACAGTTATCAATCTAATATTGAATACATAATTTACTTTCTCTACACACATATGTAGGTATATATTATATCAAGTGGTTGGTAACCTATTGATAATAATTAATAATGAAATAAAAACAAACTGATAGTAATAATAAACGTAATAATACCAAAATTAATTGTACTACTTATACTTATGTATATTACATAATGCTACAACATATAATATTCATTATTACCTTCTTATTACTATATTATTATTAAAAGTAATAATTATATTCATATTATTATTGACTATTAGAATATTATACAATATATAAACTTATATTATGATTATATATATCCATATAAAATATATATATAAATATATATATATAATATAATATATAATTATATATCAGGATGATGATGAATATCTATTGAGTGATGAATAAAAAATTGATATGAAAAGTATAAACCTGAAATTTTGTGTGTAATGTTGTTGAATTTATGACAATTGTAGCGACGGTATATATGCATACAGTATGCATTCGTGTATGTATATCTCCATCAATTGTTTATCCTGTCTTCACACGACGACAATATAGTTATGATGATCTCCAGATTCTGACATCAAGTGGATCTCTTTGACGTTAGTCGCTATCACCTGTATGAATTTTTTTAAAGAATTAATTCAGATTTTATCTCTGCGGACGTTCTGTTTATAAAAATCGACTTTGTAGATGTCTTCGGTACCACGTATGTCCATTATCTGTCATCTTTCATTTTGCTGCAATAAAACAGGAGTTTTTCGAATTGTAAACAAAATTAATGGCTTAAAGTATCACTATGACATTTTCTACTAGGTACTATGGAATGGAATATTTTGCGGGAATCCAGGGCAAATCTGAAAATAAACAACTTTTTATGTGTAAATACCACTTCCTTTGTTGAGTGGTACTGATTTGTATTATGTGATGTATAATTCGTATTTATGGTAACTAAGAATTTTCTGCTGTTTTAAAAAGTATGCTCTATATGCGTAACATTATGATCGTTAATATTTATTACGATGATTGATGACCGTTGCGTGAAATGATGGTTAGCGATGGTTAATGTTTAAGTAACACTCACACTCATCTTCAATCCTTTACATATTTCATATATTTATGTATGTAATTTCTAATGAACTTACTATTCAATAATATGAAAGTAAGTCATTAAATTTTTTTTAAAGGGCATTTAATTTGGAGTTTAAGCGCACATCGTATTTGTTCGAACATGCAGGGTTCTTCAGTTTACTTGTGTAGGTCTTTGCCGATTTTAGTTTATTTATGCTATTGCTACTTTGATGGTTTTTATGATGAATATTATGATGAATCAAGTTAAGCAATAATATGATTGAAATGAAACGTATAGAAGACATATTCATTTTTATTCATTCAATGACTTTATTTAAATTTATTTCCAGTGGCACACTTTTCAAACAATAAAATAACACATAACTGTTTGGTATTTTTTTTTATTAATTTACCCACATCATTTCATTTCTCTCAGGTCCACAGAATATAGTTATGTGCGTAAATTTATAGTTACATTCATTGGTACTACTAAACATTACAATAACAATATCATTCTTAAGTTTTCTATTCTAATCAAGATCAACAACATTAACTCGAAATACTACACAATGAACTCTAGAAATGGTTTATAGCAACTAACCATTAAATTGAGAATGCGCTCATTGACCAACTTTGAATTAATTAATTAATTTATTTATAAATTGTTATACTAAAACACACATAGCCTATTTCATTCAATAAAGTACTATTTAAAAATCAGTACTTCCTAGTCCTACACACTAAATCATAAGCATTCATAGAAATACAATACATGGGTACAATCTTGAAGAAATTTTCTAAATTCTAAAGATACAATTTATTCATATACATAATATGTACACAGTACGCACTACATAATCTATTCACAAAAAAACAAGACAAATAAATGAATTACTACGATAATAATACAATGAATCCATAGTGACACGAAACTAGTTTTTTAGGGAGTATGAATGAAGTCAAAATATCTATTTCTATTTTTATTTCTTCAATTCATCGAAGTCGGTTTCCAAACATTGTGTCAATCTTAAACTGGCGTATTCTTACCAACAACTTAAGATACATACTATGGCGTAATTATAATTTATACAACTAGTCTTGTGTGCTCTAAAATTTTCTTACTGTTGCTTTTTAGGTTCGGGCTACATTCACTTACAAACACATTTAAGTATAGAAATTAATATTTCCATTTACGATTTTAATGTATGCGCGCTTATCGTAATAATTACTATTTCAATTTTTCCGTTATTTTATTCCATTTAAATATACATTATAAGATCGTCAGAGTTTTTTGTATTAAAAATTGATTTTTTTTATTAGAATAACGTTTTGTTTTAATATTTGCGTGGTTTTTGGAACGTGTAAATCTAACTAGATATTTCATATATTTTTTATAATAAGCGTTGACCTTTTCTTTTAAAATGTTCAGTTGTAGGATGTTACTCATTGCACATCTTGGTGGCCCTTGACAGTATATCATTTGTGAAAAGTAATGGACACAGGAAGTCCTCTTGGTTTCCATTTTGAAGCATTCCGTCGACGAAGTAGCTGTAATGGTCTCAGTTTAGAGTACGTCAATATGCATCATCACCGGTGTAATATTTGCAAAGCGAGCTACATAATGTACATTTGTTAACTACCGAATAATTGGAACCTGAACAATTATCTTTAATCCATAATATTTAATTGTGATAGTAAGAATATTGCAACTGTGACGCATTCTAGTTTTTAATGTTGTGTAACTTTAACAGTCATTGAAGCGTGTGTAAACTAATTACGATTGGACACGAAGTTTTGATTTACGTCACAAGTTTTAATTTATTAATTATTTGTTCAAATGTTTCTAAATATAAATGTTTGACGCGAAGTAATAAATGCATACATAAGTGGAACTCTTCATTCGTGGATAGCTAAACAAAGGATCCACAAACATTACTTGTATGAATACTTGGTAACTTCGCCAATCGGTGATCTTACAAACCTGATTTGTTGTGTGTTCAGTTTTAACCCAATCCATTTAAGAAGTATAGTTAATTTAAGTTTAGTTGCGAATGATTATTATTTACTTCCCGTTGTCTGTTTGTCCGGCCTTCCGCACCGTAACGCAAGAACACCGATTCAGGCCAAACTTGACACTGGGATCCCTAGTAGATGTTGTGGGTAGAAACATGGCCTCAGAGTAAACGCTGTGTAAAAAGTGATCCATCGCAATGTAATTGTGCCGGGGGTCAAGGTATACTTATTGAGCTTGTCTCAATAATGTTTTACATAGCCCCGAAGTGAAAGTTCTTTGATTTTAACTGCTCTTACTTTCGCTACTTGCATATTTCTGTGCTTGCGCAGGGTTTATTCTTCTTTATTTAAAAATCGAAATAATATATATTTTTAACTAAATAAACTCTTAATTCATAGCGTAGAGTTTCATAATCTCATTTGTTGTTGTTTTATGAATAAATTGTATTACTTTTGTAGTACATGGGTACAGCACTAGTACAGTAAAAATAGTTTTCAGTTAGAAACATTTGTATGCTGTGAGGATTGAAACTGAGGAAATGTAATATTTCTTATGTGGTACGTATTTTCCCGTAAACTATCTTTACATTCGAACTGTTTTTGTTTGTTAAAAATTTGGGTCCAAGTCCCATTTTGCGTGTGTTAAAAAGCAGCTGCAACTCTATATATACCAGTGTAGCCACATAAGCGTGCTCTCAGCGCTGGAAGAAGTTGCGCTGCCGAGTTTACATTCTCAAGGAAGTTGGCACACTCACACAAGAGAAGATAGAGCTTGTCTCCACGAAGGGCAGCAGATTTGTGAAGTGTAATACGACGGAGTCCAACACTTTTTGGAAGGTGGCGATATAACGTTCGGGCACCTAAAAATATTTGGTTATCACTCACGAGAAAAAATCGGAACGCGATTATTTCCGATTTTCTTCATGTTTGCATACATCCATACTTGCTCTGAAAACAAGAGTAAGCCGTTTGTTTGAAAAATATTCTTAAAACCTGGTTGCCAGGTAAAGGTCTGTGGTTGCTGCGTGTAATTTTAAGCCAGAAATGACAGTAAATAAAATAGTATAAATTTTAAACCGAAAAGCAAAATTTGAGATAACCACAACCAAATTGAATCTATATCATAGTAATACAGATATAAAGTATGAAAATAGAGTGAACTTGACTTGTTTCTATTGAGATAAAGAATCTCTCATTTGATTAACGTGAGGGAAATTGTCGTTTATTGAAAAAAATGCAGCCTTGTGTCCGCTCTTTCTATTCACATCGCAGTATAATTTGTTTAATTTAAATTTGGATCCACAAGCAACATTACTACTAACAACTCTAAACGTGTTGGTGATATTGTTTCACAAAAAAAAATATCATGAATAACCTCTTCTATATATTTTTGTACATTAAAAAATCCCTCTCATTTCAACTCGCAAAATTCAATTAGTAGGATTTATAAGTGTACAGCGGTAAATCAAGTTTTTGAAATGTTTTCCAGACTACTTGTATGAGAACGGAAAAGTACCTCCCAGTCATATTGTATTATGGTAGATGGTTCGCAATTATTATCTTCGCAAACATGAAGGAAATCGGAAAGAATTACACTCCAATTCATTTGTTAGTTTAAACATATACATACATTATAACAAATTAAATGCGTATGGAGAAAAAATCGACTAAAGGAAACTACCTGTCCAGTAAAGCCAATTTCTTTCCAACTTTTCCCTGTCATCCCCTTCAAACACGCGGAAAATGGAGACAATGTATCCAGTAGATGAACTGTTCCCTTTCTTGGCAGGAGTATCCAAAGGAGGTCGAGCTATGGTTGCAACCTTGAAAATATAAAAAATGAGAACAAAAACGTTTGGAATACAAAAGGAAAAATAGGCGAGTAGCCAGTATAGATGAAAGAACAGTTGTAATTTTAGTATATACCTCTCGGCAAAGATGGAAGAAATGATCCCCACAGTAGCCCGTACTACCGGGCTCAAAAATTTCTAAGGCGCTTTTCCGACAGTTTTCCACAAAATCGTTGACGTCGATGCGCATCTTTTGAACCGTATACAATGTCATCATTGGGAAGTCAGCTAAAATTAAATAAAGACAAAAATTCAAACATGATTTTGTTATTTAGAATAATATTTTGTTACTAGCTGCTCTTTTAGGTCACTTTTTCTAGTCGCCCCAAAAATTATTTAATATTTCCATTTCAACTGAAACAAGGCTGGTAATGTATAAAAATTATGAAATATTTTCGAGACAAAACATAGCGGAGTCTACCTGGCACCCTAAATGTCATTTAAACAAATACAATGCCCTATCAATGACAACGAATAAAACTAAGCATTGTTTATTCTCATTCTCATACATTTATAGACACGTCGCGTGAGGCACCTATCCATTCGCCTAGGTATTTAATTTTGGATCATGTGTAGCATGTTTATTGCGTTTTTTCATCTTTCCTGCTTTTCTGTTGAAAAAACCAGGAGCACATCAGCCAAGAAAATTGTATAATATGAACATTATGGTCAAACAAAAGACTTTATTGTACATTTACTTACACAGTTTCAGAGACGAGATTTAGTTTTATTGTCTATAAAAATGAAAAGTATGTTATTTTGTTACATGTGTCTGTATGATTACACCATAGAATCATCATGGTTGAGAGGACAATCATAATAAGCCAAGTAGCGTCATCATACATTTTTCTCCCAACCATTCCTAACAAGGTTTGCTTGAAAGCCAACAAAAGAGCCGTAAATATACTCTCCCCACATATTTTATTGTTGCTCATTCATCTCTGAAACAATATCCAACACACTTGACTGGACATTTGGTGTGCAGCTACAAATGCTGTACAAAAGGCAGTTCCAGTGTCACTACCACTAGCACCAATACTACACACCACACGTAGTACATTACTGAATGTCTCAATGGTCCAACTAAAGTCATTTACGCCAGATACATCGAGCGACACGATTGAGTAAGCGAACTAAAAATAAATGACTACAGCCATACTTTACATGTATGTACTTATTTTCCCCCAAACTGCTCCTTTGTCTTCCTCAGGTCATTACTACAACACATTCAACCCACCATCTGCATCGGGTCACAGTTTTATCATTAGTATCAACATCAAGTTCAACCAACATCACCACTGCCACAATCATCAAAACCCATGCTACGCACGTTTTCATGCGACCTACGTAGGTATGCATTATCAGGAGAAAGCATATGACTGACGGAATATGGCAATAAACTCATAGCGAAGCCTCCTGACGCTCAGGTGGTTTTCATTTTTATAATCTCCATAAGAAGCGAGTATTTTCTGATAAAAGAAGTCGTAGTCATGACAATAATGATGTCTATAAAATCATAAAAACCCTTTTATTTATTTTTTACTTCGGCTGAAAAAAGAAAATGTTCGTACTTACAATTAGCCTAGCTAAGTGCTAATGCAAGATGTACTTGTTCACGATAGATGATCATTTTCTGTATTCATGCATAACTCCGATTGAACAAATACGAAAAATATTGTCTATATTGCTTCTGCATATTCTTGGAAGCATGAATTCCTTAACGGGACACTTCATTGCTATTTATATACGCAGGACAGGAAGACCAACATATTCACGTAACATATTTCATGTAACATGGAATATTTCCACGTTAATTCACATTTTTCATGTTTTAGAAAACGAATTCTGAGGTTATCAAAATAAAGACAGAGGAAATATTGTCCGGTGATTACACAGATATTCGTAAAAGGAATTAATTTTTTTTAAATTTGAAGTAGTTTCATTAAAAAGTTTTGGATTAATCTTTAGTTAAAGTTAAGTCATTTACAGTTTACCCGCAAGCACCAGTGATCAAAATTATAGTGAAGCACTTTGTAATTTCTGATGTATTTCTTGTTTTGTTCATGGCTTCTCGTGCAAGCTTCTCAACTACCGAATTAACATTCCCCTTAGAAAATTTAAATAAATGCCTCTGACTACACAGCATAATATTTCTTTTCATTGTCCCTTTTTATCTGCTGATGAAAAAAAATTCAATACGATAGAAAGTACCTAACGAATATTTATGAGTAAGAAGTCTAACAACAGAATAACTGTTAAAATATAAATAGTTTTAAGTTCAAAATGTGACAAATAACCAACACATTCTATTAATTTTTTATTCTTATAATCATACTTGAACCTGGAAGGGTAGGAGTAGGGTCGTTAAAACACCAGGGAAATATTTTCTTCATAAAGGTTATGCTGGCCATAAGCATATACATTTGCTGGACACAAAGTACTCAGCTAACTAATTTCTGCTAATGCTGCATCTGCTCATTTTGTAACCGCTGCATTTGGACGTTACATAGAGTATTCATCAATTTTCCAAACCAAAATTGTAGACAAAAGCCGCAAAAAGCAAGAGCTGCTGAATGTATATATACCAGGCTCTAAAAACCGCAAAGCTCCGACTGCATTTAGCTCAAAATCTAATTTGATTATGGGCTATTGTTAATAATGCAGCATCAACTGAAGTTCTTCAATTTGTCTATCCATTGATAAGGGGTGAATGTACCCCTCTCTACGGGCAAGCATAAAATCAACGTTGAATATTTATATTAAACTAGTAGAATGCCCATAAAACTGATGTTTTCTGGAAGTTATACGATTACATATTTCAAAAATAAATTCAAAAGATCTAGAACATTTTATGTTTCTTTGGTCAACCCAAAAAGCAAGCTGTTTCATCGATGACTTTTCAATTTAAAAATTTCCATTACGATTCCCTTCTATTCCCGTCGATTCCCTGTATTTCCCGCGGACTCCTTTCTGTTCCCGTCGATTACCTGTATTTCCCGTGGATTCCCTTCTGTTCCCGTCGATTACCTGTATTTCCCGTGGATTCTCTGTATTTCCAGTCGATTCCCTTCTGTTCTCGTCGATTCCCTTCTGTTCTCGTCGATTCCCTTCTGTTCTCGTCGATTCCCTTCTGTTCTCGTCGATTCCCTTCTGTT
>JAQFZG010000946.1:0-25045 GCA_034695465.1 Entomobrya nicoleti | reverse complement strand
ACTGAACGTTTTGCTCCAACCACGGGTTCTCCAATTGCAGAAACGACATTCGAGTCATCAACAATGCCTGGCATGACGACATATAGAACTTCTGCAACCGATCGAACCACAACTTCCTCTGAAGGCACAACAATGATGCCTGGAAGAACAACAGAATCTGCATTCGACACAACTATAGGTATTGAATCTACAACTCCATCTTCACGTGACATGATTACCAAAGAGCCAAGAAGTGAAGATATACAAACTGATCGTACGACTGAAAGATTTATTCCAACAACGGGTTCTCCAATTGCAGAAACGACATTCGAGTCATCAACAATGCCTGGCATGACCACATATAGAACTTCTGCAACCCATCGTACTACAACTTTCTCCGACGGCACAACAATGATGCCTGGGAGAACAACAGAATCTGTATTCGACACAACTATTGGAATCGAATCTACAACACTATTATCACGTGACAATATTACTATACAGCCCAGGAGTGAGGACATTCAAACTGATTCAACGACCCAAAGGTTTACTCCAACAACTGGGGCTGCAATTGCAGAAACAACATTTGAATCATCGACAGTACCAGGCTTACCTCGAACCTCTACAATTGATCTTACCACTATTTCCATGCCTGGTAGAACAACTGAATCTACATTTGACACAACTATTGGATTGGAGTCAACTACTCCGTCCACAAGTGATATCATCACTAAACAACCCAGAATTGAAGAAATCCAGACTGATAGATCTCTTGAATTGTTTACATCAACAACTCGTTCTCCACTTGCAGAAACGACGTTTGAAGGAACGACACTTCCGGGCATGATTAGTACGGAATCACCCGAAATGACCACAATGAGATCCTTTAAAAATGAAACTTATTCGATTGAAAACTCTACAATCGTTTATGAGACCACAACCATTTCATACTTACAGAATTTGACAACTACTTCTCGAATGGAAGACATATTATTTGACAGCACAACAGTTAGTTCTGACTTTGACGACTCTGGACAAGGAAATTTTACATTTCCCATGACAACCTTTCCGCCTACCGCTACGGATAAGCGCGAGCGTACTTCGAAACAAGGGCCATTCTTTGGATATAACGAATCTAGTCTTGAATCTACCACTCCAATAGTATTTGATGGAATGACTGAAGTAACCGACATTATTCCCTCCGGTGTAATGTCTAATCTTAGTGCCACTACCCCTAGTCCTTTTTCCCCTAATGATACACTTATTCCCAGTTCCCGTCTCCTCTCCCGCTATAAT
This sequence comes from Entomobrya nicoleti, assembly GCA_034695465.1. Classification (NCBI taxonomy): domain Eukaryota; kingdom Metazoa; phylum Arthropoda; class Collembola; order Entomobryomorpha; family Entomobryidae; genus Entomobrya; species Entomobrya nicoleti. The sequence goes on along the minus strand of JAQFZG010000946.1, from coordinate 23,770 downwards.
GACGTCTGTGATACCGACGATGACTGCAGCTCATATGAAGGTTGCTTCGAACAGTTTTGTGTTGATGTATGTAGCTTATTCCAACCCTGTTCTAAATGTTATGGTAAAAATCATAAGGCCTGGTGTTCTTGCCCTCATGAGGTCTCTGGTCCATACGTTCTTTGCTCTGGGCAGGTTGCCGAAGGTAAAAATTCGTATCCCTGAAAAAAAAGAAATTTGCTAAAAAAAAACTATCAAATGAAGATAAGCATGTCCGTGCGTTTTGTTGCTGTGGGTGTTTTACTTTTTTTGCATGCCGCAAATTCTCCAAATGTACTGGAGAAGTGTGTGGGGAACAATTATAAAAATATTTGCCTGTGTCGTTTTATTTGTGAGATTGGCTGAAAAGTGTGTGCATTTGTCGTTTTTTAAACATTTTTTTAACCTAACATTTTGTGCCATGCATCCTAAATAGGCTTTAGGACTGATAGATTTAAATAAAAAATTCGAACCAAAGTGTGTCATTGCAAGTGGACCACGAGAGTTTACTAATCAAACAATATATTTTTATGTGAATGCGACCCTTGCTCTGTTTGATAGTTATTATGTTGCCATACTTATAATTGAACAGAATGTCTACCTAATTTGGCGAATGTGGACGAAACAATTAACGAACTGCTTTATCATAAATGTTTGTGTTTGTGGTTTATATGCACGAAAATAATTTCATGTGGTATTTTATCCGTTTATTTTAGAAAAGTGAAAACTATGATAAAATGATACATATTCTACATATCATATCAATTATATTAACGGCATGATTTTTTAAATATAGTTAAGATACATTGAATAAAATTAACAAAAAAAAACAACATTAATCATAATTATAAATTTGTCATGTGGAAACTGTTTAATTTTTTAAAATAACATTTTTTTGGTATAAGTTTATCCCTTGCTTAATTGCTAAATGTACTTGTTTAAAAAGCATGTCATTGTACTTTGGTGACAATGAAAAAAATTGGTTTATTTATTTATTTATAAATAACTCTGCATTTAAAAAACCAGTTATATTTTTGTACTCAACTAACAAATCCCAAACTGAATGTATGGGAATTTAATTTTTATGTTACAACATTAATTACTGCTGCTTTATATTTATAAATAACCCCAAAAAGAAAAACATGCATGAAGCAATAATACTTTGTTGTATTGTTGGCTTTTGTTTTTTAACTGCATTTTTGCATGTGTGTCTAAAGCTTTGTGAATTTTGTCCTAATTTTGGCTTTTTTTATGTAATTTTTTATGAAAAAAATAGGTGAATGCCAAGCAAGTGGTGATTGTCCAAGAAATATGGCTTGTATTAAGGGTCGCTGTGCTGACCCATGTCAGATCAATAGCCCATGCAAGGAAGGTGAAAGATGTAACGTTGTCGATCACATTTTGACTTGTGTAACCGGTAAGATCTTAAGATTTAAGGTTATCTGAAAAAAAAAATTGGTTCATCATTTAATTTTTTTGGATTATTTTCTCATTCGAAATTTACAGATAGTAAAAATAACGTATGTGATCCCACAAACCAAGCCTGCACTGGTGGTAAGTTTAAATTTCCTCATAAAATTTTCCTTTTCATCTTTATCTCTAACCCTTTCAGTCTATCAATTAAGAGGCAGTCAAGTTTATTCTAACAAATTTTTGTTACAATAAGCTTTGCTCCTCTCTACTACCTCATCATTCATATAATATTCATCAGTGTATTAATCTCTCAGTATTAATCCACACAAAATATTAATATTTCTACAAAACATCTCATCAACATAATTCAAAAATAATAATTCATAAAAAAAAACAATTGGAATGAATGTGAGTGTGCATAATAATTTTTTTTTAATTCTGATTATTGATGATGATGATAACAATTAATTATTCACACACAAAAACTACTATTTTGGGGAAGTATGGAATATGTCTTCGTGAAAAAAACCAACAAAAAAAATCTTTCACGCAATTCAATTCAAAAAAAATTAATGGGTAAATTAATCAACAAAATAAAATAAACAACAAAAACCAAAAAAACAAATTATCTACTACCATCACTACTGCTACTTCTTCTGCTGGAATTCATCAACTCATCTTCCTCCTCCGGATTACTCTACTAATACTACCTACTCGTGGTTCAGAGGGCCACCTACCATACCACCATTACCACACCAAAAAAATCATCATCAAGGGATTCTCTAATTCTCACAATATATTATTTTCCACACCGGAATATCACTTAAGTCTACACTCACTAACCCACCACAAAAGAAAAAAGAACAGGTTAATCACAAAAAAAATACATAATTACACATAAATAATAATTTATAATACATTTATAATTTTTACAGAAAAATATATTTCACTCTTTTATCTTTTTAGCAAAATATAAAAAGTATTAATTTTTTCCTCTTCTTCCTTCAAAAAAAAAATCTTTAAAAAAAATTACAGAAAAAAATAGATCAAAAAATAAACCACCAACAAAGAACATCCCATTTATTCATTTTTTACACCTTTATTCTGTCAATAAAAAATTCTTCCTAATTCTTTCTGTTTCCATAACAATTGATTTTTAAAAAAATGCTTTAACCTTATGCTTTTGTACAATGCTTCGTTAACACCATAAAAATAATATCGAATGAACTCTAATTCCAAATTAATAAAAAAAAATCAAAAAGATTTGTCTAACCGCACGTTACAAAAACCATAAATATTTGGCGTAAGTATGTCATGTCGAAAAAAATAATATTAAAAGAATCTTCAACTTTTTTGTTTAAATTTCAAATTTGAATGCATGCATGCACATTATTTTAATAATTGTTTTGTCAATTGATTTTATTAAAACATGCTTACGACGAGTAAAACTCACCATTTCCAAAGAATGAAACCTTTAAAAAAAATTATTAACCATAACAAATTGAATGAAACAAAAACACTTTGTTCACTAACCTTGATAACAATGAGTAGAGAAAGGCAATTATGATTGCATATTTGTTTGGTTTTGTATTCAAAGTTAACATTGTTTTTGCATGAATGTTAGTCTTGATTTTGTGTTCATGCTATAAAAAAAATATTGAATGTGGTCGTTGCATTGCATGGTGTCGTCATGACAATAAAATATGTACGTATAAAAAAAACCTGTGTGTAATTAAAGTGTTTGAAAAGTGGCCGTAATAATGCGTAGGTCTCTGTAGCAGTTGCCTGTTTTAGTAATTTTGTCTTGCTATATTTATTATTTTTTAAATGTATTTTCAATTTCGCTGTATATTTTTTTTGTTATGGAAAGATTATATTTAGTGTATCAAGTTTACTTTCCTTCCATTTTACTTTCAAGTTTTAAAAAAAATATCTCTTGTCCCTCAAATAAAAAAGTTAATTGAATGACTTTTTTCCTTCTTTTCCGTTTGTAAATTTTTTCAATTTTTCAGTTAGGACTATGACTTCAAATACAAGTATATGTAGGCCTGTATAAAAAAAAGTTGTATGAGGAAATAAACTAATATTAATTTTTTTTCGTATCCCTTTCAAAACAAAATTTACTACAAAAAGGTTGTCGATCTGATAACGACTGTCGAACTGATGAAGCCTGTCATGGAGGATTCTGTATAAAGCCATGTGACACCCAACCCTGTGGAACAAACGCTCACTGTCACAACTACAATCATAGAGCAGTCTGCCGTTGTCAAGATGGCTATGTTGGGGAACCCACAAGAAATTGTGATAGACCTCCAACCCCTGGGGTGTGTCAGTACAATGAGGACTGTCCCCCGAACAAGTTTTGTGATAGGCTCAATCGAGTATGCTTGTCTCCCTGTATGTCTGACACTTGTGGAAGGAATGCAGAGTGTGTTGTGGAGAATAGGGAGGCGAAATGTAAATGTTTTGGAGGGTTTGAAGGAAATCCTTACTACGCTTGTAACCGACGTGAGTTAAAAAGATATATTTAAAAAGTTTTAAATGTAAATATTACTAAGAAAATGGAGTATAGCTGTTGTATATTTCAATGTTGTAGCAATGCCCGGCTGTAGAAGCGACTCAGACTGTCCATCTCATTTGGCTTGCTTCCAACGCAAGTGTGTTAGCCCTTGCAACTGCGGTACTAATGCTATTTGCGAAGCGGAAAATCATCGTGCTGTTTGCAAATGTCCACTTGGATTTTATGGAAATGCTGCAGTTAAATGTGAAGCGAAGACCAACCCTTGTAATCCATCTCCTTGTGGTAAAGGGGCAAGATGCGAAACCACCAACCGAGGTGCCGTCTGCTCCTGTCCCAAAAAGACAACCGGAAATCCATTCCACGAATGCTGTAAGATTAAAGTTTATTATAAAGCGTACCAAAATATAAATATATTGAATTTAAAGTTAACTATAATTAAATGAATTGTTCATGTAATTTATCTAGATCCTGAAGGTCCTTCCTGTGAAAATACAAACTGTGGACCTAACGCTGCTTGTAACGTTGTTCAAGGTACGCCTGTTTGCTACTGTCTCCCAGGATACAGTGGCACCCCACCCAACTGTCACCGAACAGCGGATGCCTGTGCTGCATCCCATTGTGGACCCAACACACTTTGTCAAATGGAACCTGGTAACGTTATCCGGTGCACTTGTCAAGATGGCTTTATCGAAAGTCCGAACACTCTTGAAGGCTGTATTGAAACGAGGAATCCGTGTGAGCCCAATCCTTGTGGTCATGGGGCAGTTTGCGACACCACCAGAAATCCACCTTGCTACTGTCCAGGTGGCCTTTATGGAAATCCATATACCAACTGTACTGCCCCCGGAGTCCAACTTTGCCGTCCAGGCCCCTGTGGTCCCAACGCTGATTGCTACACACAAAATAGTAGAGAAATTTGCAAATGTAAATACGGTTTCGACGGAAGTCCATACGAAGCTTGTCATCCAGTCATTGATCCTTGCGTACCATCCCCATGCGGACCTAATACGGACTGTAGGAATCACAATGGTAGAGCTGTGTGCACTTGCAAGCGGGGCTACAAGGGACATCCAATCAGTCATCAAGGTTGTCAACCAGATTGTGTTAAAAATGAAGATTGTCCGGATTCAAAGGCTTGTGTCAACTATCAATGCGTGGACCCTTGTCCCTCTGCTTGTGGTATTGATGCGGAATGTCGACCCCAAAATCATCGTCCAGTCTGCTACTGTCCTTATGGTCTAGAGGGAAATCCGTACGTGAGATGTATTCCCAGAAAACCCGAACCTCAAAAGAAGGATCCTTGCAATCCAACGCCATGCGGAGCCAATGCCCACTGTAAAGTGTACGGAGGTCGTCCAGTCTGTTCATGTATCCAAGGCTATCATGGTGATCCTCTTATTGGCTGTAAGCCCGAGTGTGTCACGAGTATCGACTGTCCCCAAAACAGAGAATGTAGAAATCTGAAGTGCGTGGATCCATGTCCAGAAATGTGTGGCATTAATGCGTACTGTACCGCTACAAATCACCGAGCTGTTTGCCAATGTAAAAAGTATCATATTGGGGATCCCTACACTGAATGTCTCAAGGCTACTTATCCACCTCCCCCACCACCAACAGCGGTGGAACCTTGTGAACCTAATCCATGTGGACCTAATTCCTACTGTAGAACAAGAAATGGTGCGGCAATTTGCTCTTGTCATGCTGGCTACTTTGGAAAGCCTTGTAGACCAGAGTGTATGAGTGACTCGGAGTGTCCATCAAATAAGGCTTGTATATCCTTCAAATGTTCCGACCCATGTAATGGAGTCTGCGGTCTTAATGCTGTTTGCACTGTGGTTCAACACAGACCAGTTTGCAGTTGTCCACCGTCACGATTTGGAGATCCATTTGTTTCCTGTGAAAGAAGGCCAGTTACGAAACCACCACCACCACAACCTATATCCCGACCTTGTAACCCGTACCCTTGCGGGGATAATACGATTTGTGAAGAGAAAGGAAATGTGGCGTTGTGTAAATGCAAACCCAATTATTTTGGAAATCCAGGCTTGGGCTGTAGACCAGAATGTGTGCTCAATTCAGACTGTCCATCAAATAGAGCTTGTGCGGATTACCACTGCAGGGATCCCTGTCCTGGAACATGTGGTGTTAATGCAGAGTGTAGAACTCATAATCACGTGCCCACCTGTAAATGTCTTCAGGGCTATGAAGGAAATCCGTTTTCCGTCTGTACAAAATATGTTCCACCTCCACCAGAGCCCACCGATCCATGTCAACCAAATCCATGTGGCCCTTATAGCGAATGCCGAACCTTATACAATCGGGCTCTCTGCTCTTGTAACCCAGGTTACATTGGATCTTCACCAAACTGCCGTCCAGAATGTACTGTTGACTCGGACTGTGCCATTGACAAAGCTTGTCGCCAACAAAAGTGCGTTGATCCTTGTCCTGGGGCTTGTGGTCAAAATGCGAGATGTTCAGTCCGCTATCATTCAGCTACATGCACTTGTCTGCCCGGTTTCCGTGGAAATCCAACAACGTTTTGTTCTCGAATTCCGGATGATCCCCCACCAGCACCGAGGGATCCTTGCCAACCGTCGCCATGTGGCAACAATGCGGAATGTAAAAATCAAGGAAATAGGGCAGTCTGCACTTGCCTCCAAGGTTTCTTTGGATCACCACCTTACTGCAAACCGGAATGTACGGTTAGTGCCGAATGTGCATTCAGTAGAGCCTGTATCAAATACAAGTGTCAGGACCCATGTCACCCAAGTCCTTGCGGAATTGATGCAACTTGCCAAGTTATCGATCATATTCCTGTGTGCTCCTGTCCCAAACCGGGTTACGAAGGGGATCCACTTTTGAGATGTCACAAGGTCGCACCTCAACCAATTAAGGTGGACCCATGTTCTGGCCTCAATTGTGGATTGAATGCCCAGTGCCGTGTGATTCACGACCGAGCTGTTTGTGAATGCATATATCCGTATGAGGGTGATCCGTACTCGGCTTGTAAAACGGAGTGTCAACGACACGCTGATTGTCCATCCAACAAGGCTTGTAGTAATTACAGGTGTATTGACCCATGCAACTCACTTTGCGGGATTAATGCTGTTTGCTCGGTGTACAATCACATTCCAGCTTGCTCCTGTGCGGAAGGCTATACTGGGGATCCATTCAAGCACTGCAACTCCAAACCAAAGAATACATGTACGAAGAGTTTAATTAATTATAATTAAGTATAACTATTACTATAACTGAAAGTATATATGAATTTAAAATGGTTTATTATTTTCTGCTATAGATCTACCACCTGCTGCTCCTCGAAACCCATGTGTACCCAATCCCTGCGGTCACTACAGTCAATGTACTCAAGATGGAAATGGGCATGCGGTTTGCTCATGCCTCCCTAACTATTACGGCTCTCCACCAAACTGCCGACCAGAATGTACTCTCAACTCGGACTGTCCCCAAGACAAAAGTTGCAATCTTCAAAAGTGTGTCAATCCTTGTCTGGGAGAGCCTTGTGCTCGTAGTGCTATCTGCAAAGTACGTCATCATTCTCCCATCTGCAGCTGTCCACCTAACTTTACCGGTAATCCATTTTTGTTTTGTGAGGAAAAGAGGGTAGAAGTGGAGCCCATAGCACCCACCTACTTGCCCCCTAATCCATGTCAACCAAGTCCCTGCGGACCCTTCTCAGAATGCAGGGTCATTGGAGACCAAGCTGTTTGCTCTTGCCTCGCCACTTATATTGGTCAGCCTCCAAACTGTCGACCAGAGTGTGTTGTTCATGAAGACTGTCCACTAGACAAAGCTTGTATACGAGAAAAGTGTGCTGATCCCTGTCTCGGTGCTTGTGGATTTAATGCTCAATGTAAAGTTATTAATCACGGACCCATCTGCTTCTGTGACGAAGGATATGAAGGTGACCCATTCTCCAGCTGTAGAAAACGGGTTATCATTGAAGTGGTAAGGAATCCTTGCAATCCATCACCCTGTGGATCCAACGCACTTTGCACAGAAAACAATGGAGTTGGCTCTTGCTCTTGTTTACCTGAATACTTTGGAGATCCCTATGTGTCTTGTAAACCTGAATGTATTCTCAACTCAGACTGTCCATCAGAAAAGGCTTGTGTGTACCAAAAGTGTGTAAATCCTTGCACTTCCGGTGCTTGTGGTGTGCACGCAGAGTGCTCAGTTCATAATCACGTGATCACTTGCTCTTGTCCAGAAGGTTACACAGGTCAGCCATTATCTGCATGTTATCCCATGCCAAAAACTCCCGTACAACCTATTCAACCTCGGGATCCTTGCAATCCATCTCCCTGTGGAGTTAACGGTCAATGTCGGGAACAAGATGGTATTGCCATTTGCTCTTGTAAAGCGGATTATTTCGGAACCCCACCAAATTGCCATCCAGAGTGTGTCATCAGCTCGGAATGTTCTTTGGACAAGACTTGTTTCAACATGCGTTGTGTAGATCCCTGCTTAAATGGGCCTTGCTCCTACAATGCACTTTGTAGAGTACTTAACCATTCACCCATCTGCACATGCAAGTCTGGTTACCAAGGTGACCCATTCTCCTCCTGTGAACCTATTCCAGTTCGTGTAGAGGAACCTGCAAGGGATCCCTGCTCACCTAATCCATGTGGCCCATTTTCAGAATGTAAAACAGTTAATGGACACGCTGCTTGTTCTTGTCTTCCAAATTATCTTGGATCCCCACCAAACTGCAGACCTGAGTGCTTCCTCGATCCAGACTGTCCTACGGACAAAGCTTGTGTTCAAGAAAGATGCTCAGATCCCTGCCCAGGCTCCTGTGGATTTAATGCGGAGTGTCGTGTTGTTCTCCATAAACCACAATGCTATTGTGTTGCTGGCTACACTGGAGATCCCTTCCAAAGTTGTTCCCCAATCCCACCTGAGCCACCTCGAATTGAGGAGAAACGGGATCCTTGTAATCCATCACCTTGTGGAACGAATGCTGAGTGTATCGAGAAGAATGGAGCGGGTGCCTGTGTATGCCTGCCAGAGTATCATGGAGATCCATACAGTGGCTGTCGACCAGAATGTGTTACAAATCCAGATTGCCCAACAAACAAGGCTTGTATGCGAAACAAGTGTGCTGATCCATGTCCCGGAGTTTGTGGCTACAATGCAAACTGCAGAGTGTACAATCACGTACCCACCTGCACTTGTGATGAAGGCTATGAGGGTAATCCCTTCCAAGGATGTCAACAAAGACCTCAAAGAATACCCGCACCTGAACCAGAGCGGGATCCATGCATCCCCTCGCCATGTGGACCGTACAGTCAATGCCGCGTTCAAAACGGACTTGCTGTTTGCAGCTGTAAAGAAAATTATATTGGAAGTCCACCCAACTGCCGGCCAGAATGTGTGGTTAGCTCGGAATGTCCTCAAGATAAAGCATGTGTTCAACAGAGATGTGTGGATCCATGTCTTCAAAATGGACCTTGTGCTCCAACTGCTGTGTGCAAAGTGAACAATCATTCCCCAATTTGCACTTGTCCACCAAATCATGAGGGAGATCCCTTCGTAAGCTGTCAACTGAGAGTGGAACCAATACGAGTGGAGCATGTGGATCCCTGTAACCCATCACCTTGTGGACCATACGCGGAATGTAAAAGAATTAATGATCAAGCAGCTTGCTCATGTCTTCCTGGCTATATTGGACGACCACCAAACTGTCGACCTGAGTGTACCATTGACCAGGATTGTCCAAGTGATAAAGCTTGCTCTTCTGAGAAGTGTGTGGATCCTTGTCCAGGTGCTTGTGGAAGTAACACCAACTGCAGAGCAGTTTCTCACCGACCCCAATGTCATTGCATTGTTGGCTACGAAGGTGATCCGTACGTGGGATGTTTCCATAAACCTGAACCACCCAGACAACTTCCACCTCCTGAGCGCCTTGATCCCTGTAACCCATCACCCTGCGGAGCTAACGCTGAATGTCGTGTCAGAAATGGGGCAGGAGCTTGTATCTGTTACCCCGAATATTTTGGAGATCCATACGTGGAATGTCGTCCTGAATGTGTGCTCAATGCAGATTGCCCCAATGACAAGGCATGTATACAGACCAAGTGTAAGGATCCCTGTCCCGGAGTTTGTGGACATAATGCGGAATGTCACGTGTATAACCATCACCCCACCTGTCAATGTCTCTCTGGCTATACTGGACAGCCCCTTCAAGGCTGCCAGATTATTCGGGTGGAACCACCAAGACCTACACAACCCGCTGACCCATGTCATCCATCTCCTTGTGGTCCATATGCTCAGTGTCGCAACACCAATGGAGTAGCCCTCTGTTCTTGTCTCCCTAACTATATTGGTCATCCTCCAAACTGCCGACCAGAGTGTGTCACAAGTTCGGAGTGCCCACTGGACAAAACTTGTGTGAACATGAGATGCACCAATCCCTGTGAACAAGGACCTTGTGCACCCACCGCTCAATGTAGGGTCGTTAACCACAGTCCTCTCTGCAGCTGTCCTCAAGGTTATCGTGGAGATCCCTTTTCAGGCTGTCATCCAGAACCTCGACAACCCGACCCCGTTCCAACAAATCCATGTGACCCATCACCCTGTGGACCTAATAGTGAATGTCGGGTTATTAATGGACAAGCTGCATGCTCTTGCAGAGAAAACTACCAAGGTCGTCCACCAAATTGTCGACCAGAATGTACTATCAACCAAGACTGTCCTCACGACAAGGCTTGCATGTCGAACAGATGTGAAAATCCTTGTCGGGGTGCTTGCGGCTACAATGCTGAATGTAAAGTATGGAATCATCAAGCCCAATGCTACTGTCTTCAGGGATACACTGGTGATCCATTTAGTGGATGTCAACATATTCCCGAGCCACCTCCAGAAATAATCAGGGAGGAAATTTTGGATCCTTGCAATCCATCCCCTTGCGGAGCCAATGCTCAATGTACAGTACGAAGTGGCGCTGGAGCTTGTCAATGTCTACCAGAATACTTTGGTGACCCCTACAATGGATGTCGACCAGAATGTGTGCAAAATCAAGACTGTCCAACAAATCGAGCTTGTACAAGAAACAAATGTGTGGATCCTTGTCCCGGTGTTTGTGGATTTAATGCGCAGTGTAATGTAATTCAACATGTGCCAACATGCAGCTGTACTCAAGGTTATGTAGGAGATCCATTCCAGGGTTGTCGTCAACCTCCACCTCCTCCACCAACTTATTTGCCACCGAGACCTGTTCGTACCAATCCATGTCAGCCAAGTCCATGTGGACCTTACAGTACTTGTAAAGAAGTAAATGAAGTGGCTGTCTGCTCTTGTCAATCGGGATATATTGGAAGTCCACCAAATTGTAGGCCAGAGTGTGTTACCAACTCGGAATGTCCTTTGGACAAGGCTTGTCTTAGACAAAAGTGTGAGGATCCTTGTCTCTCTGGACCTTGTGCTCCTACAGCGGTGTGCCGTACTCATAATCATTCGCCTCTGTGTTCCTGTCCACCAGACTATACCGGAAATCCATTTAGCGGATGTACCAAGATTTTGAAAATTGAGGGACCTCCTCCAGATCCATGTCAACCAAATCCTTGTGGACCCTACTCTGTTTGTAAAGTTATTAATGGACAGGGAGCTTGCTCTTGTCAAGCGGGTTATATTGGTAGTCCACCAAATTGTAGGCCAGAATGTGTCATCACTCCAGACTGTCCACTGGACAAGGCTTGTATACGGGAAAAATGTGCGGATCCTTGTCCCGGTGCTTGTGGATATAATGCACAGTGTCGCGTCAATAATCACAATCCCCAGTGCTCTTGTAATCAAGGCTATACTGGAGATCCCTTCTCTGGATGCCAACTTATCCCACCACCTCCACCGGAAGTTATCAAACAAGAAATTCTGGATCCTTGCAATCCATCCCCTTGTGGAAGCAATGCGTACTGTAAAGAACGGAATGGTGCTGGAGCATGTCAATGTCAACCGGAATTCTTTGGGGATCCTTACTCTGGTTGTAGACCGGAATGTGTGACAAATGAAGACTGTCCCCAGAACAGGGCTTGTGTCAACCAAAAATGTAAAGATCCTTGTCCGGGTGTCTGTGGTAGAAATGCTGATTGTCATGTGAGAAGTCACGTTCCAAACTGTGTTTGTTACACGGGCTATATTGGAGATCCATTTAGAGGCTGTCATCAACCACCTCCACCGCCTCCTCCACAAAAGCATGAACCACCAAGAGATCCATGTCATCCATCCCCTTGCGGACCTTACAGCAGCTGTAAATCAAACAATGGAGTTGCAGTCTGCTCATGTCTTTCCGGTTATACTGGAAGTCCACCCAACTGTCGACCAGAATGTTTGTCCTCCTCGGAATGTCCATTGGACAAGGCTTGTATGCAACAAAAGTGTGTTGACCCTTGTCCTGGACCATGTGCTCCATCCGCACAATGCCGAGTTGTGAATCACTCTCCAATCTGTTCATGTCCTGCAGACCAAATTGGTGATCCATTTGTGAGTTGCGCTCCAAGACCACCACAGCGACAAGAAGAGCCCTCCAATCCATGCATACCATCGCCATGTGGAGCTTACGCGGAATGCAAAGTTCTTAATGGAGTTGCCGCTTGCTCTTGTTCCCCAGGCTATATTGGTTCCCCACCCAGCTGTCGACCTGAATGTGTTGTACACGAAGAGTGTGCCAGTCATCTGGCATGTATGCAACAAAAGTGTAGGGATCCTTGTCCAGGTTCCTGTGGTCATAACGCCGACTGTCGAGTACTCAACCACAATCCTCAATGTTACTGTCGTCAAGGTTACCGAGGAGATCCCTTCTTTGGCTGTGAACCCATCCCACCAGAACCAATTCAACCAGTTAAACAGGAAACGATCAATCCTTGTCATCCATCACCTTGCGGAGACAATGCTCAGTGTAAAGAACGAAATGGAGTGGGATCCTGTACTTGTCTTCCAGAATACTTTGGAGATCCATACACCGGATGTAGGCCCGAATGTGTGCTTAATCAAGACTGTCAGAATACTAAACAGTGTCTTCGGAATAAGTGTGCTGATCCTTGTGTTGGCGTCTGTGGAAGTAACGCTCAGTGTACCGCTTTCAATCACATTGCCAACTGTAATTGTCTGCCTGGCTATAGTGGAGACCCATTCCAGTACTGTACTCGGATTCCAGAGAGAATTGAACCTCAACCAACTCAAGCACCTACTGATCCTTGTCAACCATCCCCTTGTGGACCTAATAGTCATTGTCGCAATCAAAATGGGTATGCCATTTGTTCTTGTCGCCAGGAATATATTGGAAGCCCACCAAACTGCCGGCCAGAATGTACATCGTCATCTGAGTGTTCATTGGACAAGGTTTGTCAAAACTTTAAATGTGTGGATCCATGTCCAGGACCCTGTGCACCAAATGCAAAGTGTCGCGTTGTCAATCACTCGCCAATTTGCTCTTGTCCTCCCGACCAAACTGGAGATCCATTTTACTCATGTAAACAAATTGTCAAGCAAATTGAAACACCCCAAGATCCATGCAACCCATCACCATGTGGAAATAATGCGGAGTGTCGTGCCATTAACGGACAAGCTGCTTGTTCCTGTCGTGTGGGCTATATTGGAAGTCCTCCAAGTTGTCGACCAGAATGTTCTGTTCATGCGGAATGTCCAAGTGACCGAGCCTGTCTTAGCAACAAGTGCGCCGACCCATGCCCAGGAACTTGTGGATACAATGCCAACTGTAAAGTGTACAATCACTCGCCTCAATGCTTTTGCGATCCAGGTCACACTGGAGATCCTTATCATGGCTGTTCTGTTATCCGAATTGAGGAACCCCCACCAAGAGCTCCAGAAATAGTTGATCCTTGCTCACCATCCCCCTGTGGAGCTAATGCTCGTTGCACAGTAAGGAATGGAGCAGGTGCTTGCACTTGCATTGAAGAATATCAGGGCGATCCATATGCTGGATGCAGACCCGAATGCGTACAAAACACAGACTGCCCATCTAACAAGGCTTGTCTCCAAAGCAAATGTCAAGATCCTTGCAGAGGTGTCTGCGGATATAATGCGGCTTGTAGTGTGAGGAACCATGTACCAGTTTGTGAATGTCTACCTGGCTATACCGGTCAACCTTTCTCCGGTTGTCATAGGATCCCACCTCCTCCACCTCCACCAAGACATGAACCACCTCCACCCCAAGATCCTTGCATACCATCTCCTTGTGGTCCTTACAGTAATTGTAAAAATCTGAATGGCGTCGCCACATGCTCATGTCAACCTGGCTACATTGGAGCGCCACCATCTTGCCGACCAGAATGTCTGACAAACTCTGAATGTCCTAGGGACAAGGCTTGCTCTCAACAAAAGTGTGTGGATCCTTGCCTTTCTGGACCTTGTGCTCCTTCCGCTCAATGTCGTGTTGTTAACCATTCCCCCATATGCTCCTGTCCTCAGGGCTATGAAGGTGACCCATTTTACAGCTGTGCGTTAATCAGACAAAAGATTGAGCAAGCACCTCAAGATCCATGTGTACCATCACCTTGTGGACCAAATGCGGATAGTAGAGTGGTTGGCGACAGATGCCAATGCTCTTGCCGTCCCACTTATATCGGCTATCCACCAAATTGTCGACCAGAATGTGTGATAGACTCGGATTGCCCCAGTGACCAAGCTTGTCTTCAAGAGAAATGTAGAAATCCATGTGATGGCACTTGTGGCGTGAACGCAGAATGTCGCACATTGAATCACCGACCTCAGTGCTTCTGTTTCTCGGGATATGAAGGAAATCCGTATGTGGAATGTCGACAGATTGTTCATGAGCCACCCAGAATTGAGCATCACGATCCCTGCCATCCGTCACCCTGTGGAACTAATGCTGTTTGTAAAGAGAGGAATGGCGCTGGCGCTTGTTCCTGCATTCCCGAATACTTTGGTGACCCCTACTCCGGTTGTAAACCAGAGTGTACTATTAATCAAGACTGTCCAAGAGAGAAAGCATGTTCGAATCACAAGTGTGTGGATCCCTGTCCAGGAGTATGTGGTCACAATGCCCAATGCTCTGTTGTAAATCATCATCCAACTTGTACATGTTATCCTGACCACGAGGGTAATCCCTTCTCTGCTTGTCATCGAAGACCACCTCCACCACCCGAACCACAACCTCCACCAAGAATCACTGATCCTTGTAATCCATCTCCATGTGGAAACTACGCAGAATGCCGAAATCATAATGGAGTTGCCATTTGCTCTTGTCGTCAAGGTTATATTGGAGCTCCACCAAACTGCCGACCTGAATGCGTCGTAAATTCGGATTGTAGCTTGACCAAGTCTTGTCAAAATCAACATTGTACTGATCCCTGTAGCCCATCCCCTTGTGGAAACAATGCTCACTGTAAGGTTATCAATCACTCTCCCATTTGCTCGTGTAACCAAGGCTTCAAGGGAGATCCATTTAATGGATGTGAACGAGAAGTGATAATCCAACAACCCAAACAAGATCCATGCTCACCATCCCCATGTGGACCTTATGCTACTTGTCGTGTAATTGGGGATACAGGAGCTTGTTCCTGTGACGCTGGCTATATTGGTCGACCACCAAATTGCAGACCTGAGTGCGTCCATAATGAAGAATGTCCTTCAGATAAGGCTTGTCAAAATCAACGCTGTGTGAATCCCTGTGGTAATTGTGGAGTGAATGCGGAATGTCGCGTGATTAATCATCATGCCAATTGTCAATGTTTCCCGGGATACACTGGTAGCCCTGCAAGTGCCTGTTATCTTGTTGAAAGGACAACAACTCCAAGACCAACTGAAAGACCAAGGAATCCCTGTGAACCTTCTCCTTGTGGAATCAATGCTCAATGTAGAGTTCAAAATGGTGCGGGATCTTGTAGCTGTAGAACTGGCTACTTTGGTGATCCTTATCATGAATGTAAATTAGAGTGTGAGGAGAACAGTCACTGTGACACCACAAAAGCTTGTATTGCTTACAAATGTAAAGACCCTTGTCCTGGAACATGTGGATTGTATGCTGAGTGTAGTGTCCAAAGACATATTCCAACTTGTACATGTCCACCAGGCTATACTGGAAACGCTTTTGCTCACTGCCACCCCATTCCACCGGAACCACCCAAGCCCGTGATAAGAACGAATCCTTGTCAGCCATCACCTTGTGGACCTTACAGTCAGTGTCAGGAAAGGAATGAGCAAGCTATTTGTACATGTCTCCAAGGCTATATCGGCCAACCACCAAATTGTCGACCGGAATGTGTGGTCAGCTCGGAGTGTCCACTGGACAAGGCTTGTAACCAGCAAAAGTGTGTGGATCCTTGTCCCGGTGTTTGTGGAAGGGAAGCTGTTTGTCGTGTTGTGAATCACAGTCCATTATGTAGCTGTCCACCTGGCTATAGAGGAGATCCATTTTCGTACTGTAGTCGAGCGCCACCTCCTCCACCACCACCACCTCAAAGAGAAGAACCACCAAGAGATCCCTGTCAACCTTCTCCATGTGGTCAGTATGCAGATTGTCGACAAATTGGAGACAGGGCGAGTTGCTCTTGTCAACGAAACTATATTGGAAGTCCACCAAATTGTAGACCGGAATGCGCCACCAGTTCAGAATGCCCCAGTCACCTGGCATGTGTTAATTACAAGTGCGTTGACCCATGTCCCGGAAGTTGCGGAGCGAATGCACAATGTAATGTTGTTAATCATCTGCCAGTATGCACATGCGTTCAAGGGTATACTGGAAACCCCTTTTCGGCTTGTTATCCAATGCCAACGGAACCTCCAAGAATTGAAATTAATGATCCTTGTAATCCATCACCTTGTGGACCTAATGCACAATGTACAGAAAGGAATGGAGCAGGTGCTTGTACCTGTCTTCCCGAATATTTTGGTGATCCTTACTCTGGTTGTCGACCTGAGTGTGTTACCAACACGGAATGTCCAAGGGATAAGGCTTGTGTTCGTCAAAAATGTGTGGATCCTTGTCCGGGAGTTTGTGGTCAAAATGCGGAATGCTCTGTGTACAACCATGCACCAACTTGTTCTTGTATACAAGGTTATGTGGGAGATCCGTTTTATGCATGTCGCAGAGAAGAGCCTCCACCACCCCCACCACCAAAGCATATACCCAGAGATCCATGTCAACCATCACCATGTGGACCATACAGCCAATGTAGAACTTCCGGAGATCAAGCAATTTGCACTTGTCTACCTAATTATGTTGGTTCGCCACCATCTTGCAGACCTGAGTGTGTGGTCAACTCGGAGTGTCCTTTGAACCGGGCCTGTGTTCAACTCAAATGTATAGACCCTTGTCCAGGTGTATGCGGGGGAGGGGCTAGATGCGATGTTCGAAATCACTCGCCATTCTGTACATGTCCTCCAGATCATACGGGTGATCCATTTAGAGGATGTTATCCCATACCACCTCCTCCGCCGGAAGTGAAGTCAACACCAAGACCTCTTGATCCCTGTATACCATCACCTTGCGGAGCAAATGCGGATAGCACACCACAAGGGGATAGATGTCATTGCGCATGTCGTCAAGGTTATATTGGATCTCCTCCAAATTGTAGACCAGAGTGTGTTACCAATCAAGACTGTCCATCAGATCAAGCTTGCAGTCAGTATAAATGCAGACCTGTTTGTGGTCAAGGAGTTTGCGCTCCAACAGCAAGATGTAGTGCAGTAAATCACGCTGCAGTTTGTTCCTGTCCTGATGGCACTACTGGAGATCCATTTTACAGCTGTCAACATATTCCTCCTCCACCTCCAGAGAGGAAGGATCCTTGTAATCCAAGTCCTTGTGGTCCGGGAGCGTACTGTAGAGATATCGGCGGTGTTGGAAGTTGTCAATGTATTGAAAACTACTTTGGAGACCCCTACACCGGTTGTCGACCAGAATGTACGAATGACTATGATTGCGCCAGTACGAAATCTTGCAAAAATACAAAGTGTGTGGACCCATGTCCCGGAGTGTGTGGCCTTAATGCTCAATGTGATGTACGACAACACGTGCCAATTTGTACATGTTATCCTGGCTATCAAGGAAATCCATTTTCGGCATGTCATCGCATACCGGAACCACCACCAGAACCGGAAAGAGTACAAGATCCTTGTGTACCCTCACCTTGTGGACCATACAGTCAAAGTAGAAATACCGGGACAACATGTCAATGCTCTTGTCTCACTGGCTACATTGGTTCTCCACCAAACTGCAGACCGGAGTGTACCGTTAACTCGGAGTGTCCCTTGGACAAAGCTTGTTCCCAACAAAAGTGCGTTGATCCCTGTCTTCAGAATCCTTGCGCTCCCAATGCGGAATGCAGAGTTCGTAATCATTCTCCAATCTGCTCTTGTCCTGCTGGTCAACAAGGAGATCCATTCATAAGGTGCTACCCAATCGTCAAGGAAATACCTCGGGAACCTGAACGAGATCCCTGCAACCCATCTCCCTGTGGAGATAATGCAGTTTCCACAAGACTTGGAGACCGGTGCAGTTGCTCTTGTCGTCCAAATTATCAAGGAAGTCCTCCATTCTGCAGAGCGGAATGTATCGTCGACTCGGATTGTCCTAGTAGCTTGGCTTGTCGTCAAATGAGATGCGTGGATCCATGTCCGGGTGCCTGTGGAGTGAATGCAGAATGTAACGCTCTAAACCACAGTCCAGTTTGCAGATGTATTTTGAACTATGTTGGGAATCCACTAGCCTACTGCAGTCCTCCA
The DNA here is from genome assembly GCA_034695465.1 of Entomobrya nicoleti. Lineage (NCBI taxonomy): Eukaryota > Metazoa > Arthropoda > Collembola > Entomobryomorpha > Entomobryidae > Entomobrya > Entomobrya nicoleti. Next base: position 5,094 of record JAQFZG010000946.1, on the reverse strand, counting down.
CCACCACCCCCTCCACAAATTAAAGAAGAACCCAGAGATCCCTGCAGACCTTCGCCTTGTGGATCCAATGCAGAATGTTCCAACAGAAATGGTGTGGGATCCTGTACCTGCATTCCAGAACACTTTGGAGATCCCTACGTCGCTTGTAAACCAGAATGCTCGGTTAATCAGGATTGTGACAGGACAAAGGCTTGTGTGCGTAATAAGTGTAAGGACCCATGCCCAGGAGTATGCGGAATTAATGCGAGATGCGAAGTTCAAAATCATTTCCCAGTTTGCATTTGTCCTGATGGTTATCAAGGAGATGCATTTATTGAGTGTAGACCTAGACCACCACCACCAGAAATACAACCAGTGAGAAGAGATCCATGTCAACCATCACCATGTGGACCATACAGTCAATGTAGGGCTCACAATGATCAGGCAATTTGCTCTTGTCTCCCAACTTATATTGGATCACCTCCTAACTGTCGCCCAGAGTGTACTATTAACTCAGACTGTCCACTGGACAAAGCTTGTAAGAATTTGAAGTGTGTGGATCCTTGTCCAGGCAGTTGTGGATTTAATGCGGATTGTAAGGTTGTTAATCATCAAGCCTTCTGCTCATGTCGCGCTGGATATCAAGGAGATCCATTCAATGGATGTCAACGTATTCCTCCACCGCCTCCACCAGAAGTTGTGAGGGAACCTCCTCGAGATCCTTGTGATCCACCACCTTGTGGAGCTAATGCGGATAGTAGAGTTGTTGGCGACAGATGTCAGTGCTCTTGTCGTGCTACCTTTATTGGATCACCACCCAATTGTCGTCCAGAATGTACTGCTAATTCAGATTGCCCCTCTCATCTTGCCTGTATTCGTCAGAAGTGTCAGGATCCTTGTCCTGGAAGCTGTGGAACCAATGCGTTATGTACAGTGGTCAACCATAGTCCATCGTGTACCTGTCTTGCTGGCTATATTGGAAATGCTTTTAGCTACTGCTATGAAGAACCAAAACGACAACCTGAACAACCAAGAGATCCTTGTAACCCAACTCCCTGTGGAAGTAATGCGCAGTGTCACAATAGAAATAGCGTGGGTGCTTGCACATGTCTTCCCGAATACTTTGGAGATCCATACGCTGGATGTAAACCAGAGTGTGTGACCAACTCGGAATGTCCTAGTCACAGAGCTTGTCGAAGAAATAAATGTGAGGATCCTTGCCCTGGAGTATGTGGAGTGAACGCGGTATGCCGAGTGGTGAACCATGTACCCAACTGTAATTGTTTTGATGGCTATGAAGGCAATCCCTTCTCGGCTTGTAGGCTACCACCGCCTCCTCCCCTGCAAACGACGCCAAGACCAAAGATTCAAGATCCTTGTGTACCATCACCATGTGGACCATACAGTCAAAGTAGAAATGATGGCCACACTTGTCAATGCTCTTGTCTCCCAACATATACTGGAAGTCCACCATTCTGTCGTCCAGAGTGTACTGTCAACAGTGATTGCCCATTGAGCCAAGCTTGTCGAAATCAAAAGTGTGTGGATCCTTGTCCAGCTTGTGGAGAGGGTGCAGATTGTCGGGCTATTAGCCACAGTGCTATTTGCTCATGTCCTCAAGGTTATCAAGGAGATCCATTTATTCGTTGTACAAGAATCCCACCTCCACCACCTCCTCCACCTGTAGCACCAAAACAAACTGTTAATCCTTGCGTACCATCGCCATGCGGACCTAATGCAGATTGTCGTCCAACTGGACCTACACCAACTTGTACTTGTCGCCATGGATATATCGGTTCTCCTCCTAATTGTCGACCTGAATGTATTTCTCATGACGAGTGTGCTTCCATCCATGCTTGCATCCAGAACAAGTGCGGAGATCCTTGCCGAGGTGCCTGTGGTTATGATGCGGAATGCCGGGTTATCAATCACACCCCAATTTGCAGTTGTCTTCCAGGCTTTGAGGGAGATCCATTCCGTGGATGTTCCAGAGTTAGAACTCCACCACCTCCTCCGCGACCCAGAGACCCTTGTCCAGTGTGTGGCTCCAACGCGAGATGTGAACTACGAGGTGACTCGGGCTACTGCAAATGTGACCCTGAGTACTTTGGAGATCCTTACGTAGGCTGCAAGCCAGAATGTGTACTGAACACAGACTGTCCATCTCACAAAACTTGCAGAAACTATAAATGTATGGACCCTTGCATTGGAACATGTGGAATTCATGCCACCTGCACCGTCCGTAACCACTCACCCATCTGCACTTGTGATACTGGCTACATTGGAGATCCATTTTTGGAATGTCGACTCAAACCAACTGAACCTCCCCCACTTATCAGACGGGATCCATGTCAACCATCCCCCTGTGGGGCGTACAGTCAGTGCCGAGATATTAATGGAGTTGCAAGCTGTAGTTGTCTCCCAACTTATATCGGCTCCCCACCAAATTGCCGACCAGAATGTATTTACAATGAAGACTGTCCACTGGATCGGGCTTGCCAACATGAAAAATGTGTGGATCCTTGTCCAGGCTCTTGCGGTTTTAATGCCCAATGCCGTGTCGTAAATCACAATCCAATTTGCGTTTGTGAGTCTGGCTATACTGGAGATCCGTTCTCAGGATGTCGACGAATTCCACCTCCACCACCTCCAGAAATTGTAAGAGAACCACCTCCTAGGAATCCTTGCGTACCATCGCCATGTGGACCTAATGCAGATAGCAGAGTGGTTGGCGACATTTGCCAGTGTTCTTGTCGGGATACCTTTATCGGCTCGCCACCTTACTGCCGACCGGAATGTGTTTCCAATCCAGAATGCTCTACAAGAATGGCTTGTATTGGAAATAAATGTAAGGACCCTTGTCCCGGAAGTTGTGCTCCTTCAGCTCAGTGTACTGTGGTGAATCATTCGCCAATTTGTACATGTCCACCTGGTTATATTGGAGATGCCTTTAGCTACTGTCGACTGGAACCACCTCCACCCGTTAAAAGGGATCCTTGTCAGCCGTCACCTTGTGGAGAGAATGCACTTTGTACAAGACACGGAGATTCTGGAAGCTGCTCATGTCCACCCAATTATCTTGGTGATCCTTATGTTCGCTGTAGACCTGTTTGCCTTGTCAATTCCGACTGCCCCAGCGATCGCTTCTGTTTCCAACAAATTCGTTGTGATGACCCTTGTCCTGGAACTTGTGGTGTTAACGCGGAGTGTCGCGCAGTAAACCATCGCGCCAACTGCGAATGTCTGCCAGGCTATGAAGGAAATCCATTTGCTTACTGTAATCGTATCATTGTCAATATTCCAACTGAACCACCTCAACATCCACCTCCGCCACCTCCACCAAGAATTGTTTGTGGAACCAACGCCATCACATCAACAGATGCCAACGGTCAAACCGTTTGTCGCTGTCCACCCGAATATAATGGAGATCCATACATTAGCTGTCGACCAGAGTGCGTTACCGACGATGAATGTGATCGAAGCAAAGCTTGCGTCCGGAATAAGTGTGTAAACCCATGTAGCTCCGGTGTCTGTGGATACCGAGCACTTTGCGAGGTTCGTAATCACCGTGCCAGTTGCGTATGTCCAGATGGACTTACCGGAAATCCGTTTTCATCCTGTCATGAAATTCCCCGAGCTCCTCCACCACCAGAACCAGTGGTCGATCCTTGCTATCCATCCCCCTGTGGAATTAACGCACAATGCTCATCCCGACCTGGCTCTCGTCATGCCACTTGCACCTGTCCCCCACATCTTCAATATGGCTCACCCTATGTTGAATGTAAACCTGAATGTGTAGGCAACTCAGATTGCCCCAGCTATCTTGCTTGTGTCGCCCAACGTTGCACAGATCCCTGTCCAGGAGCCTGTGGAAGTAACGCCCTTTGTCGCGCAGTTAACCATCAAGCTCAATGCTACTGTCCTCCCGGAACAGAAGGAAACGCGAGAATTCGCTGTGCCGAAAGAGTAATCGTCCAACCACCTAAACCCAAGCCGGAATGTGAAGTAGATCCAGATTGCCCCCACGATAAAACTTGCGTGAGAAACCGTTGTCAGGATCCCTGTCTCAACACCATATGTGCTCCCACTGCAGAGTGCCGAGCCACTAATCACCGTGCTGTTTGCAATTGTCGGGAAGGAGAAACTGGAGATCCGTACAGACGGTGCTATGTCTTAGGCTGTCGTAGCGACTCCGAATGTAATTATGATCAGTCTTGTATCAACAAAGACTGTGTGAATCCCTGCTTGTATGACAAGTGCGGTACGAATGCAGAGTGCCGACCTTCCAACCACCGTGCCCAGTGCTACTGCCCGGAAAGATTTTTTGGAAATCCGAGAATCAGATGTGAGCGACCTCAGTGCGTGACAGATGAGGAGTGTCCCTACTACCTGGCTTGTCGCAATGAAAAGTGTGTGGATCCCTGTAAATGTGCACCGGAAGCGAAATGCTCTGTTTTCAATCATCGACCAACTTGTGAGTGTCCTCCGGGAACGGAGGGAAATCCAACTGTGAGATGTACTCAAATTAAGGTGATCCAGGAGGTGATCAGATATGAGTGTCAAGTGGATGGAGATTGTCCGAGTAGATTGGCTTGCATTGAGCATCATTGTACAAATCCTTGTACGTATGGAAAGCCTTGTGGAATTAATGCCGAGTGTCATGTTCAGGATACATTGCCAAATAGGCTGATGACTTGTCAGTGTCTGCCAGGTTATATTGGAAATGCAAGAGTGGAGTGTAGAATACGTAAGTAAACTAAAGGATCTAGTTTCCAGAGAAAATTATGAACACAAAGTGGGGAAAAATAACTAAAGTCAATCTACAAACTAATTTTTACAGATAATTTATTTTACAGATCCAAAATAACTATAAAAAAATATATCACGTCAACAATTCCATACTTCACCATCACGATAATAATTAACTTTGAACAAAAAATAATTGAATACATAAAAAGTGTACTAAAATACTGAGGGAAAAAATACATAATTATTTTGGAATGAATGAGAGTGTGCAAAACTAATTAAGATAATTAACTATACATTTTTTATCCCATTTCTTTATTGATTTCAAACACACACTGACAAAAATTAATAAGAAACAATACATTTTTT
>JAQFZG010000945.1:0-25052 GCA_034695465.1 Entomobrya nicoleti | reverse complement strand
GCAATCGGTACAAAAAAGGGTTTGGCCACATGTGGCTTTCAGCCTCGAAATATTTGCCGGTGATGATAAATGGGAAGACATGCTAACATATATATCCATTTCTTACAAGTATGTTAACTGCTTGTGTACTTTATGACGACCATTATTTTATTTTTGTAAGTTTACGAAGCCACTTGTAAAATAAAATAAAATGTAAAACAAAAAGTTTTTAAAGAGGGAACTTAAATATAAGTAACGTTTAAGTTTAACGATAATTTTTGAGGGTTTGAAAAATCGGTTTGAAAAATTGCAAAATTGTGCTCCTTTTATACTATAAAATGTTATGTGATTGATAACCCTTTTATATTTTAAAATTTGAAAAATGTGACTTGGTGTGGTCCAAATATAATGAAATGCTCACGTTAATTTTTCCTTTTAGCTTGAAGCAAGCACATACTTCTTCAACAAGGTGAGATGAGATCAAGTAGAAAAATATGCAATCAGAAAAAATAAACTAGCGGGTTTTTACCTTGACTATTTTACCTGCTGACTTGACCACGCTCATTTGTATGCAGAAGAGAAAGGGTTAAAAAGTTGGGAGATTGTTTATTGTATTGAGAATTTGTTGGTGCTGTTGGGTGAATATATATTTTGTGGGTGCTCAGCATCTCAGAGTGAAATTGATGATGATGAGATTACAGGTAGCGAAAATATTAGCATCACTTAACAATGTATTCTCTCACCAAAAAAAACCCTGTTGACTTAAACATCGTGTCACACATTTTTAATCAAAGTCTCGAACATATCATCGAACATTGTATGCATTTACATGTATATAAACCAAATAAGTATAGTTTACACTTTAAAAAATATATTTAGTAAGGCGTGTGTATTTGACATACAAAAGTCAACAGCAAAACAAAGCGCCATTGCCATTTCATCTCATCAGACTTGACTCAAATTGCCACGTTTATTGTCAATAACTCATAATTATTAGATGATCATGTCACATATATCATATCACACGTTGTCGTGTATAAAGGCCGAACCCTTATTAATATATATTTTTTTCAAATGGTAGAGATATTCAAGTACAAAATTGAGTTTGACAGGTGGACAACCTGGTCTGTAATTTAGAATTTTTGTAAATGACTTTTTGTTTTTCTTAAACGACGTGACATACTAATTTCATATATTTTCACTTCATTTATTTAACAAAAAGCTTATCTTTTAATTGTTAAAATAAATAATTAATCTTGTAAAACTTACAATTTTACTTTAAAACGGCGTACAATTTTCTTAAAAAACTTTCAAAAGTACTTTTTCTTTAAAAATCCAATAAAATTCATATTTCTGGCACTGCACGTCACAAAACATGCACTTATATTTTTTGGCTTGTTAAAATGGCTTGCACACAATTTAATAACAATGCATTTTACTTTTCCTTCCCAAATAAAATGAAAATGCTATAAACAATTGCCACTAACCACTTATTATTTTACTTTGCTCTTGAAATAAAATAAACCGACACTTACAATTTTTTGGCTTAAAAATTTAATAAAAAGGTACCGACTTTTCAAGAGTAACTTTGCGTGCACATTTTTTTTCAGTTAGGAAACTTCCTTTTCAAATAAAAGTAAAGGGCACTCACACTAAACATCATCAATACTCACCGCACACACACACACCTTGGCTTACAACTTACCGAATGAAACTGCTCAGGTAAGAATACAGTAAAGTTTATTTTTTGTGGAAACAACAACAAAGCATAAATATATTTTACACATATACATTAGTATACGTACACATATATCCTAGCAATGTATATCAGAATAAAAAGGAAAGGAAACCCTTCACCTTCACAAAATATATATTATATTATTTCCTAATATCCCATTGTGTTTTGTTCGGCTGGTATTTTCTCAAATAGGCCAAAGAATAAGAAGCCTTAAATATTTCCTAAAGGAAATGGATTAAGGTATCCCGTAAACGTATAAAAGCCATATATGGACAATGCACCTTTCCACAGGTATTTTTCAAGACGAATAATGATGAAGATTATTGTGTGTAGGCCTATTATTTATTTCTATTCGTTTTTATTTCTCTGGTGACTTAGGATCTATATGAGCCATAAAGGAAAAAAGAGGAAGCCTTATATTTTGTACATCTGTTAGATGGTGTAAATATTTTTTTTATGAGAGCGAGCGTCCAGTGAAAATATTTATTTGAAATCAAAGGAGATTACTTTACTCCCTCCCGAGAATTAATTTTGCTCCCGTTTACACATCACCTTCATTCTACATCAAAATTCGAATATATTTTTAAGGGTGGCTATTCGACACAATAATATGTAGATATGCTAAACAAACTGAAAAACTGCCTTGCAGTCTTGTTTTGCTTTCGGGCAAACAACAAAAATAGGTACTAACCTGCCACTTGTTGAAAGTCAACACATCCATAAAACATTTTGTTTTGTTTTAAAAGAGCAGAGCTTAAAATATAGAGTGTAGGATTGTTTATTGTTTTAACACTATAGCTCAAATTTCCAATCTGGATATATTTATGTATCTATGTATTGTGGTTTTTATAGCTGACAGATATAAATTTCATCGTTATTGATATCGGATATCGACTTGCATGGTCGAATAGAAATAAGAAACGGATAAAAAGTTTTTGATTTAGAGAGACTTTCGTAATAAAAATAGATCAACCGATAAATTTGGATATGATCGACGACAGCCACTGATAAAGTTTCATCTCCGACCAAAATATAAATAAATGAATTTAAATTTAATGAATCGTTAGAAACGAATGCAGTTATTAATTAAACTTGTTACCAATTTGTTATCTTTGAAAAATACTCTTTTTAAACATAAGAAAGACATATAATTTAAATACTTACCTGTTTTCACACGGACCAAAACACGATATTAATTTATATTCATACTTCAATATGAAATATATCCAAAATGTGCAGCTTTTAACATATCCACTCGTCTAAAAGACTTGACTTGGTTTCCTTTCTGTTACTGGAGTCAAGTCGCATTTGCACTGCATTTGCATTCGAACTCAACTTTTTTCTGCACTTATCTCAAAATCACATATATATTTCACAACAAGTCACAATGCTAATTTTTTCTCTCGTAACGAAAAAAAAACAAGTGTAATAACTTTCACAGCATTAAAACCCACATAAATGCATGTATACATGCTACATGATTTTTTATAATCACTTCAATTATCTTCCAGAATACTATAAAGTTTCTAGTAATAAAAAACTTCAAAGATCAAAACTATCGATATTTCTTGAAGTCCAAGCACCCAAGCGTGTCAAAATCCTCTGGAGTACATTTATCTTTAGAGATAGCTCATGTTTCTCTCGAAGGTCACTAAATTCAACACTAATACACCATACGTATATAGTACACTATTGGATATATTAAATAAAAAAACTGTCTCCAGAAATAAAAGACCACCTTGAGATTCCAGAATTCACTACCTTACAAAATTCCACACGGTATTCACTTTCAATCTCCTTTGTAAAAAAAATCTCCTCCTTCTTCATTTAAAAAAGTATTCGTTTTCCTGTCTCTATTTTTTGTCAACTTAAATGCATTACACTTATTATTCTTTAGGTCACACCGGAGATCGTTTTCTCTTGACGTAAATGCATTCGATCTTCTCAGTCATCTTAAAAGTAGAAAATGAGATTATATTTCAATTTTATTTCTCAAATGAAATTCGAATGCTTAGGCTTCACATTCTTACAAAACTTTACACGCTATCAACACGGGACAAGTACTCACTGGGCACTCAAACTAAACCAAACAAATCTCAGCAGCAGCTCAAAGCCATTCACCAAAATTTTTAAACTGTATTCGTTCGTTGTACAATATTTTTTTCTAAAAGGACCCTTTTTTCCTCTTTACACAGTGCGTGCACTGTTTGTGTTGACTAAAGTAAGAAATGTGAATCATAGCAACTTGGAACCACAGCACATGTTGTACGTTTTAAGGTAGAAAATATATAAAACACCAGAAGTGCTTCTAGCTATATTAGATTTTTTGACGTGTCGTGTTAAATATACTGTTTTGCTATACCTTAACGTTATATATCGTTTTTCCAGGGGAAATCTTCTCTAAATGGTCAAAAAATATTTTATGGTGTGTGTATTTTAAAAGTAAAGTACATTGACAACAGAGAGAAAAAAACTCACTCCTCTTTCCTTCCTAGCTAGTTTACAAGTAGTAATGTGTAATGTGTTTTTTCTCCATTGTTTGTGGTGCATCAACATCAACAATGAAAAAAGGACTGAGTGGTCTAGCTTGGCTAGTGTTACCAAGATACGAGTTGAGTTTCAGAATGAATATTAGTTATAACATGTAAAGGTATGCTAAACACCGATGTATATACATTTAATGTGTATAAGCTCGTATGGAAGTTGGATGGGTTGATTGTTGGGTTGTTTGTTGGCAACGGGAATAAAAGGTAGTCGAACGAATATACGAACCTTTTTTTACCTGGTTGGATAATGGGTTGTTTGGTAAAGGAAGAAAAATATTATGTGGATGGTTGGCTTGCTGGCTGGTTGAAAAATTTGTATTGTTGGTTTGCGTTGCAGTGCATTTCAGGCTTAATGGTTCATGCACCTTCTCAAAAGACGTTGAATCTTAAGACTAGCCAGATCATATCATCATTTCATCCCCATCTCAAGCCTGTATTTTAGTATAGCAGCTTTATATATATGTGGTCTTATCAAAATATGTTATGCTTCTGTAAATCTGTAGGTAATGCTATAATATTACAAATGATAATAAGTTGGGATGATGTTGATGGATAAAAATATAAGAAGATGAGAAGATGAATAGGGATGTTGAATCATGATCAGCTTGAAAAAAAGGAAACCAGCTTTGTGAAAAACGTAAACGAACTGTAAAGGAGAATAAAGGTAAGATTTTTTGCCAACAAAAAAACAAGCCAGAGAGAAGAGACTGGTCAAGGAACAAGTATCAATTTTATATCAAGTAAACCAGGTATATATGTAAAGCAACAATGATTCAATGCACTTTTGGTTTGGTCAGTGTAGTGGACTGCAGTGTGGAGTAATATGTAATGATAGCTTGTAAAAATTACTGTGTGTACTAGTATGGATGAGATGAGATAATGACAATCAAATGGTTAAGAGAGGCGAGAAGAATATGGTGCTGGTGCTGAAGTATGCACACTTTTTTATCTTTATTGAATAGCACTTTGGTGTTTTTAATGGGAAGTGTATGGCATTTTGGTGTGTGGGGATAAGACTAAGACAGCATTAAGAATTTTTTTATTGTCTTTTGGAATTAATGAGAGTGGTGGCTAAAATGCATAGGGTTGAATATTTTAGGGAACTGAATGTCTGCTTGGTATTGTATGATAAGCTATTTGGGAAGATAAAGCAGTTGGGATAATGGGGATGCTAACAAGGTAGGAATGCTTCTGTGTAAAAGAATTGGTATGCTTAAATTGTAAGGTGAGCTGTGAAAAACTAGCTTAAGACAAAGGGAAACCGATTCTTGAAGGGAATATACATAATAGGTAGAGATGGAAAAGAAAAGGGTTTAATAATTTGTAAAGGTGGAAGAACGGACACTTAGAAATATTTGAAGGGATATTTGAGCCGACTGACCGTGTTATTTTAAAGGTGGGTAGGTGCAACGACGGTGAAATTAGAAGAAAGACTGGAGGGTTGAAAAAACTGTAAGAATTATTGTTGACTTTGCTTGTTGGCAAGTGACTAATAATTTTCTAAAATAAAAAGGGGAGGAAATTTTTCGGTAAAAAAATATTGACTGACTTGAAAGCCATTTGGGAAAAGAAAACAAAGTTGTTATAATTTTTGCTTAGGAGAATGATAGTGTAGAATAACAGCTGTATGCAAAATAATTTTTTGGTGGGTATCAAACTCTGCCTAAATTACTACTTGGAATAAAGATAGTAATGATAGGATTGCAGACTGTTGAGCAAATAGAAGTAAGTAGGAAGGTAGGTATAAAAAAATAACCAGATCAAGATTCTAAAAAGTCATTTCACTGAATGTGAATATAAAAACAGCTTGATATCCTTTTTTGCTTAGAGGAGGCAAGTATTTATATTGTAAGTATTGTGGATGAAGGAGAAGAAGAATAAGTAGTAAAAAATCTAGATTACAGTTTTCTCATAGGGGTTCCATCATCACTTGAGATTTTTATGGTTTTTCATGGAGGTATTTTTCTACTGTTATGGTATGATGGTAGAGTAAGTATTTGTTTTACAGTTTGAACTCGAAAATTTTAAAATTGTTTGGGAAAATGCAAAATAATAACGACAAGTAAAATATATTTGTGTTGAATAAAATACCTTTTAGTTTTTTGCACCCGTTTTTATGCATGAATATTTTGAAGGGATGGAAATAAAAAGGGAAATTTGCTATGCATGCGATTCTCATGAATATACATACTTATCCATTCGATTTTATTTCGGTTCGGCGTGCAACTCCTGAGAAACCATTCTATGGCATAAAATTACGGCATTGTTCAAAATTTGCATGCAATTCTATCAAAAGATCTACATATACGGAAAACTTATAAACACGCGATTATAAAAATTATAAATTAATAATAATTACAGAAAAAATTATGTAAAGAATGTTTTTGACGTGAAATTTATTTGCTAAATTTTCATAACGATAAGATTTAAATGCAAGCAAGATTTTATTGTATTTTATTTCGAATTTAGTCCGGTTCAAAAAACGATGCACAGCCGTAATTACTGGTACTCGTTTTATTGTGAAATGATTACGCAATGCATATTATGCACTCGTTTAAAAAGTCATTAAGGTTAACTGCAAATTCATATAGGGCCTGAGAAATATATTGATGACCGAGAACGATATTTGCATGAAGAGTGCGTCATTTGTAACAAATATTAGTAAAATGTTTATATAATATGCATTGTATATAGCAAGTATACTTACAACTCAGTAAAGATGAGCATTTTTATATCGAACCAAATCGAAATTGAATTTAGATTACAAGTTGAAAGAAAGGGTGATCATGCAACTTGCAATATGCCAGGTATTCTTCAGATAAGTTATCTTAGATTCTCTTTGTTGTGCTGTTCGAATAAATGAAAGTCGTGATCAAGTTATTACGATCTAAATGATGATGATGTGGTTACAATGCTGCTTTGTAAGATGTGTACTGATTATTAAGAAGGGTTGAATGAAATACATGCAGCATTAAAGAAATGAAAATGAGAAGCAAATAAATTTATTCAACTGGTCGTTTTTGTCAAGTTCAAATCAAGCAAATCTGGATTGGATTTTTTCCCCATATGCTAAAATAGCTTTGCAGATGGGGTCGGTTGGGTATTGAATTTGATCGTTAAAAAAGATACATATAAAATATATACAGCAGCTGGAAAAATTTATTTAGATCAAACGATAGAAAAAATTTCTAGAGAAGTTGAATTGCAACTTGAAATCAATTCAAATTCAAGTACGAAAAAACCGGCTGGATAAAATTTTATTTTGATCATGGTCATCAGAGATGAAAAGAGTTTGATAAACTGCAAATTAGAATGGAAAACTATGATTAAAATAAAAATGGCACTGGAATTAAAATAGAAGAAAGCCGATTTTCACAGTTTTCCTTACGTAAAAACTAAAAGTAGCTGGGATTTTTTTTTCGTTTGAAAATTTGCCGATGAAAATAAAAACAGGTAGGCAAAAAAAGTGAATGGCAGGTGAGAGGTGAGTATTTAATCGTGTGAAATTCAGTAAATTTTTAAGAGATCCATTGTTCTTCTCTTTAATTGCGAGGGAAGCAGGTGAGAATAAAAATAAAGGTGAAATCATGAAACCGCATAACCGGTAGTAAAACTCAACCAATTGGCGTGAAAATTGCACGACAGGTTGAACACGACGAATTTGGTAAAATAAACTATTTTAAAGGCGGTTAAATTTTTTTAATGCACTTTATTATTTAAATTATATTTTATTTAGCTAAATGTTGTCACAAGTTGAAATAATCAAATGTTGAGATAATTTTCTATTTTTTCTTAATGAAGAAACACCTGTTGTGGTTTTTTTTGAGTAAGGTGTTTTTATGCGCAGCGAAGCGAATAACAAGTTGTTCACTTGTCCAGAATAAAAGTTGGTTTTTCACTGGACACCAGACACGAGTTTGGTATCGACATGGACGTTTATGTAATACAAGTATTTATGTGGTGCTTCTGCTTATTATAGTAATTGAGATGGAGAGGCTTATAATATGGTGTGTAACACGTTTTTGGATAGTAATTTATATTTTTGTATTATGGTCAGTATTTGAGTGGCGGTGTGAAAAAAATCAATATTGTAAATTGTGGATACGTGACGTCGAGTACCACTTTAATAGATATTGAAATAAATGCATGGTTTTTTGCTTGGTTTATAAATAATTTATCAAAATTATATAGCCAACTGTCAAATAAATCAAATGGCTACAAAAACAAACAAATTATAAAAAAATATTGTTCGTTAAAAAGTTTAGAGATTTTTTTCTTAAAATCTAGACAACTGACAATATATGTAAATATGCCTAATTGGCTTGTTTACCATTTGTTATAAAATATTTTAAGTTTTCAGCATTTTAACCACCCGAAATGTATTAACTGCCACACTTTTTACAATAGTTAGTAAAGTTGTCCTTTGAATTTTCCTGTATCCCTTATAACAAATTTTGAGTGGCTTACAGCTTGATACAAACTTTTTGAAATATTTTACTTCTATAGGTGTACTTCCAACCCATTTAATTTTTTTCCATGTTGCCAAAGTTCGTCTAGAATTTTTATCGAATCTTCCTCCAAACTCATACAAGCCATAAATAACGGTCCACACAATAAATAGTACATTTACCACCAACAAGGTTTGTAAACGGCTCATTTCGCTGCTATACAAAATAAAGCTACAATTACAAGCTATTATAACAAATGTTAGAAGACCTTCCACTGGTATAATCATTAAAGCATATGTATTAGTTAATATTTTATGGAGAAGTTCCACCTGTCGGTAAAATATAGGTAAATATTGTGACGTTCTTAGACGACTATTTAGAAAATACTTTTTCTCGGGTAGACCGGGTCGCAATTCGTTCATCATTATTATGAGAAATATGGGAAGGGATGTGGTTAAATGAATAATTAGATAGCTTAATGAAAGAGCAATGCAAATACAAAAATATAAGTATAAAATTGTAATTAGTAGACGAATAATTAAAAGAAATGGAAAAGGTAAATGTAAAATAAGTGATGTATAAAATATTGGGGTTTCGGGGTATAAAATTAGTTTAACTGCTGTGACCACTGGAATAATGTGCAGTGAAAGGGGAAGGATAATAACAAGTATATTAATGGCTTTGAAGTAATGAGATTTTGAGAATTTTTGGTGACGTAACAAGTCATCTAGAAAAATAAACATATTTAAAAAATTTGGCTTATTTTTTGCTGTTTTTTAATTTGTCTTGAAATATTTACTTAACTTACGTTTCAGTTTTGCCACAAATGTTTCCATCCAATTATGTGCGATAACTGCTTGTTCAGGATCATCCTGAACTAGACAAATGAATTCGATTAGCACTAAGCTTTGCCATGTTATTGCAAACATACAAGTATTTAAATACAATTTATTGCAAGTTTGTTCATGATTATTGAGACCACAGTTAATTAAATAACTTAACGGTAATATTATATGACAAATTGCTGAAATGGCGTGAATTAAAGTAAAACGTAAACGATTACTAGAATAAATATATTTTTGTTGGATTGTGTCCCACTGAAAAGGAATAACATGGAGAAAGTATAAAAGCCTTGTTAAGTTTCGAACAAGCTTTAAATTTAAGTCGGAAATCATTATTGAATTGGTGGCTATACTTTAGAATATAGGGCAATAGTTTTAGAGTAAAGCTGAAGGACGAATGGAGATCAGGTTTTAAAATACGGTTAACCTTCTAAAAATGGTCCGATGAAAAAATGAGATATCATAACTCAATAAACCAATAAAGTACAATAAGTGGTATGGTTGAACAAGTATTTAAACTGTTAGCAAAAAGATGTGAAAAAGTATTGGTAGGAAAATTGACTTGTAAATGTTTTATTCAATTTTGTTACGTTATGTCAAATATATATTTATAAAGTCGGTAAAAATATTGAAGACATTTTAATATCGAATTACAACATTTCAATGGCAATTTAAATATTCGATTAGATATTTACGTTACGTATTCATTCATTACAGTTACAACATGAGTATGAACAGACAGACACGTGGAAAATACACGAGGGTTCTTGTAAGCGTAATTGAATGAGCGTTACGAGATAATTAAATGTCTTATTTTTAGACCGATAAAATTCATACTTTTTTGGACATTATTTTAAGCTCAAATGTAGATTATAGATACGTAGCTTAAAATAAAATAGATTTTATCGGTTTCTCTCATAGCTTGAGTGACAACGTTTTTTGTAAAATGGGATGTATTTAACGTATAGGTCATCCAATTCGTCTTATTACGTAATTTTTTGTTTATCAAGCATATAAAATCTCATGATTGATTTTAGTTTTTAGTCCGGGTATTAAACCAAATAAATTGATGGGTAGATCAAAATATTTTTGAGAAAATGTGGACATTGTGAGTTTTGTTACAATATTGGTAAATGTCAGCTCAGAAATTACACATGATATGTCATGCAATATTGAAAAATGCTTTTATGTAGTCCAAATATACATACACAGATGATGATTGCATAAAAAATGTTAATATAACACACGAACTTGATATGAAGTCACTAGTTTGCATGTCCATAAAGTCTGGCATGTCTATGAACTGCTAGTTTGAACTTTAACCCATTTATTAGTTCAGAAGATATTGGAGGAAAAAAACATTTTATTCATTTATCATTCATTATCGTCTTTCTGAAAATGCGAAACGTAAACGAACTAAAAATTAAATGGAAAAACATGTATTTGTCTTCTATGAAGCAATTCAAGCACGATGCCCACTTAAACCGGCATTTCATTCCATTCGAACCGAAAATACATGTTAATTTACAAATAATTGATTAGAAAATAGAGTATATATTTTAGCGATTATAAAACCCATAAAACCCGCCTTTAAAATCGTGCAACGCATTTATTTTTAATTGCTAACATTTACATTTGCTTTTTCATTTACAAAATTTGTATGTAAATATAATTTTAGACGTCAAAACATTATAATTTTTTGCAATGGTTTTACGAGTCAAAATTAAGAAAATAGCAACGGAAAATATTTTATACCCATTTTAGACCGCTTTTCCGTAGGTCCCTTCAGACTTAAATATTTTTGCACTTGACATTTCATGTCAAGATGCAAAACTTGCAAAGGAAATTATTTTATACCCGTTTTAGACAGCTTGTTCTGAAGGAACTTAAGATTCAGACTTAAATATTTTTGCACATGAATTTTCGTGTCAAGATGCAAGAATTGTAACGGATAATATTTTATTTAAGGTCCCTTCAGACTTTTATTTGATCACCATAGCAAAATCCAAGATTATTACTGGATATATCAAGTAAATCATATGATGCCCATATGACAGCTCCATCTCCCCAAAAGATGTAGCAAACGTTACTAAACAAAGGAGAGCAATGAGCGTGGGTTTCTTCTTGGCCCCATTGCATGCATGTATGAATAGGATGCATGTCGTCGAACTTTTTTGCTTGCTAGAATAATGTGCATGCACGCATGTCATGCTTGCATCAACTGCAGTTTAAGGGTGCATCCACATTTTATGTTTTAAGTGAATGGGATATTGCAATTTTATCAATTATCACAATTCAAAAATTAGTTTTTGATGATATTATTATGATTTTAAACAGCAGTTTGCGAACCATGCAATTGAAACCGATCGAAACGTATTCTTCAATTAAACATGAACCCAAACTGCAAAACGTAAACGAATCTTTTATAGTTTTTCATAAAATGTTTTAAAATGCCAGCTGATGACGAACTGCTGCGTTCGAGATCCACCTTAATTTAAGTTAATGATAACGAGTTCGGTTAAAATCCATAAAAGATTTAAATTTTCATTCAACTAAGGTCAAAAAATAAGTTATAATTTTGTCAAAAATGAACAAGAAACTGGAAAGCATTTCAGAAACCAACCAGTGTGAAATGTATAATTTTTACCCAACCATTTTGCAAGTTCTGGGGTTTCGATGAACAGGAAGGATGAACTTTAACCAATTCATTTGTTCAGACATATTTAATAAATTTCATTCAAGTCATCAATAATAGCTGATTAAGTGGAAATACAAAAAGTAAACAAATCATAATAATTAGCTTTGTGTATTCATTGCACATTCATAAACTTAAAATTGTCTTTTATGAAGCAAATCCTCCCAGCCACCCATTTCAGCCACTATTTCCATTTATTCAACCGAAAATACCTGTTAATTTACAAATAATTGTATAGAAAAAAATATATAAATTCTTAACGGGAAAAAATCCTAAACACCGCCTTGAAAATCGAGAAACGCATTTATTTTCAACTGAGCTTGAAAATATTTACGCTTTGTAATTTAGAAAAGTAAATTTTGTACGGAAACCAAATAAAGATTAAAAATGATTGAAACGAGAAACATTAACTTGTACGGTATTTCTACCTATTTTCTAAAACCCAAAATATAAACAAAACAAAAATTACTTTATACAAACACATTTTAAATTACCCGCTAATGACTAACCAGTGTATTCACGTTTTCCCTTGATTTCCGTTCATCATAATAATTTCGGTCAAAACCCAAAAATTATTTTTTTTATTCAGCCAAGTTGTAATTTTCCGTTAATTTTTCGCCAAAAACTAACTTTCAGAAATGCAATGCATGAACCTATAACCATTATAAATTTGATAGACAAACCGCAAAGTTTGTTCATATTAGCGTAACCGTTTTACAAATTCTGACATTTTTACGAACCTTGGTTTGGCCTTTAACCAAATTATCCGTTGATGATAATTCTTCCCCATCTCTACTCAACTTTAACTTTTTGTTTACTCTATTTATCTGTTGAATTCATTAGAGATAGAGATAGAGGGCTGGGGCTGGAGAGAAGCATAGTTTCTGATGGTCTGATTGTTTTAATTTTAAAATATTCATTACCTAAGGAAAATATTATTTGTTTAGCTAAAACAAATAATAAGGTGTTCAGATTAACCCCTAATTTGTGAATTCAGTGTAAATCACTGTAAAATTGTGAGTTTTTTGTGTTTCAAAAACTTTTTAAACAGACAGCCATTCTGAGACAATGTAAGAGTAAGCTTCTTACATGTGCAGGATAGCGGTCAGGTGGTGAATGTAAACACAGTGAGTGGAGTGAAGGATGGCAGGTGACGGTGACACTGAAGAAACTTCATCCACAAACTTAATTATCAATGAATTTTTGGCGTCGGCTTGTCAAGCTATTAAGAATGGCAAAACTTCCCAAGAAATTGTACAATCTTTTGTACTGTTTTATGATGACGATACTACCCGTAAAGCAAGAGATGTATTGGATCAAGTCAAATTGGTCAAACTACCAAAGCGCTCCAGCAGAAAAGATTACTCCAAAGTGGAGGTGTAGTCCAAAGAGATTAGTGACATGATTGATGCGTTATTTGCTTTTGACTGGAATGGAAGATCATTTCCTTTTGTTGCAGCTGACCTGAATTTGATATGCCATGTACATGGGGGGCTAAAAGATGAAGTCATCACCAAATTTGAAATACATAGGATCAAAACAAGGCTACAACTGCTTGAAAAGATGTGTGAGACATTAACTAGTGTCAATTTCAAACTTGACGACCTTTCGGCAGCTTTTAACAAGTCTATGGAAGAACGCCCATTGGGTTTCAAAGATGTCACTGTTCAACAGCATGCTCAAATCCCCAAACCGACTTTTGCGCAGAGCGTAACTTTGACGAAGCCGGTAAGGCAAATAGATAGTAACCGTGTTCATACAAGTACACCCTTAGAAGAATTCGGACCTGCGCAAGGGCCAGAGAAGGCACAATGGAAAATTGTGCAAAAACGAAAGAAAAGAAAAAGCCAGCATACGGTTGGAAGTGCAACTAGCAGTATTTTGTACTGCTCCGATGTGCGTCCTATACATCTGTTTGTTACAAGTTGCAAACAGGGAACAACAGCAGACCAGCTTGATAATTATTTTACGCAAGAAAAGAAATGGAAATCCTTGAAAATCGAAAAGCTCACCACTCGTTTCAGCACTTATGAATCCTTCAAAGTGACTCTGGATAAAGCAGGGAACCCGATTTCAGAATTTCTAAAACCTGAGCATTGGGCAAAGAACGTATGCGTTCGGCTTTTCAGGGAAACCAGACGACCCAGCAATTCGGATAATGGATGGAAAGGACGTCAGTTTGACAGCAATATGGATAAGCGTAGTAATGATGGTCCACGTGTTGGACCAATTGAACCTCCATCCCCGTCATGGAGAAGTTAAACATATTATCTTGGAACTGCCAAGGTTTCAAGTCAAATGGACCTTGGTTATCTGACATTATCCGTGAATTTGACATGATAGCTTTACAAGAAACTTGGTTACTTGACAATGAAGGAATACTACTTGAGCAATTACATCATGATTATTTTAGTATACACAAGTCAGGCATGCCAAGTACATTTTTACCTTTACGTGGTAGACCCTATGGAGGTGTTGCTTTTCTTATTAACAAAAATCTAAGAGAAAGTGTCAGTGTAATTAGTGATGATGACTGTCGAATGCTTGTAATTAACATTCGAACTACTGCAGGTGACATGTTAATAAGCAACGTGTATTTTCCAGTTAATTGCATTAGCAATGAAAATATGATAGTTAGATACATTAGCAAAATTGAAAGGTACCTATGTGATCATGATGGTCCAGCTATTATTTGTGGGGATTTTAACTTGTCTCCAAAATCAACTCTGTTTCGAGATCTCTCAGAAATCTGTGATAGCAGTGGTCATTGTGTTATCGATGTAAGTATGCTTCCTCTAAACACTTATACTTTTTGCAGTAAAGGAAGTGGTCACACGTCATGGCTAGACCATTTTATTGTGCCGCAAAATTTATGCAAGCTGTCTTCAGTTAGTGTTTTCTGTGATGCCACTCCAAGTGATCATTTACCAATCAAACTAAGTATAACAACGGAAGTGCAGAAGTTATTTGACAAAACCGAGAGCAAAAAGAGGGATAGTGGAAGAAAAATTAATTGGAGAAAGCTAACTAATAAAGACAAGCTTTTATATATGCAAGCTACAGAGCATGGGCTCCGTAATTTAGATACAAGCAAATTATGTTTCTCACCAATTTGTACAATTGCTACTCACAAAAATTCTATTGCAGAATTTTGTGAACAAATTATCAATACATTAAAAAGCTGTGCCAGTATTATTGTGAGGAAAAGCTGTCATAAAAAGAAAACGGACAAATTTGTTGCGGGATGGAATACGAATGTCAAGCAATCATACAAACTGTACCGAGACTCGTTCTTAATGTGGGTGTCAACTGGAAAGTGTGATGCAAATTTATTTGAAGAAATGAAAGTGAAGCGTCGATCGTTTAAAAAGCAATTAAACTACTGCAAAAGACAAAGAGATAGCATAGTCTGTGACAAATTGGCAACGGACTATGAAGGGAATGACTTTTATAAATTTTGGACGACGGTGAAAGCCCAAGACGGATGTAATAAAGAATGCAGTGCCAAAATTCTTGAAGGGCATGAAGGGGAAGCTCAAATATGCGAGTTTTGGGCTAACCACTACGAGAACACATTTAACTGCAACAAGGATGAAAAAAGAAAGCAAGCGTTCTATCGTTTATCTCATCATGCAAATCACTGGCTGAACCAGTTAGTCGGCTGATGACAAGCAAAATTATTCATGAGCTCAAGAATGGTAAGGCAGCTGGACCTGATGACTTAATGGCAGAGCACTTCAAATCTGCATCTCCACTGATCTTTGATATACTGGCTATTTTAATTGAGTCCTGCATGTGCCACGGTTTCGTTCCTGATTCTGTGATGCGAGTGAAAATAGTTCCCATTCTAAAAAAGAAAGGCATAGATGACATAGCGTTAATGACAACTTCCATCACTGCACTTAAAAGTCTGCTTAAAATATGTGAGGACTATGCTGCTGAACACTCCATCATCTTTAATCCCAAGAAAACAATTTGCCAAGCTTTTGTTCCAAGACACTTCGAAACTTCTACACCGGAAGTCTCATTATGTGGGCAAAAACTTAATTGGTCTGACAACGTAAGATATCTGGGATTTGACATGAGCTGTTGGCAGAGGGATTCCTCAGAAATAATGAGAAGAAGACGAGACCTTTATGTACGTGCGAGCCTGATATCAAGCCGTTTTCACCGTTGCAGTGTGACTGTGAAAAAGTACCTGTTCAATACTTACTTTGGAAGTATGTACTGCATGAGCCTGTGCAAGCCACTGATAAAAAAGTCATTGCGAAAGTGAAAGTTGCATACAACGATGCTTTCCGTTCACTTTTCAAAGTCTCCAGATGAAGCAGTGCGAGTGAAATGTTTTGCAAATTTGGTGTGAAGGATTTTAATGCTGTACGCAGAAGGGCAGCTTTTTCATTACTCCGTCGTGTTGCTACAAGTGACAATCAGCTTGTTTCAAGCATATATAATTCGCACTATTTTACACAATCCTCAATTTATAAGACTTGGTGCAATTTATTGTTACCCTCCAATCAAGATTCAGATGACTTTTTCTCATTATATAACAAATCACTTACTATTTAATATTGACATGTATATGTATGTATGTATGGACAATTTATAATTACAATGATTATGATTTACTTCCTATGCTCATGGAGGTCTAGAGCCAGTTCCTCTACTGACGAGGGATGTGGGCTGGACTGGGGCATTAGTAGAATTTTCTATATTACTCATTTATATGAACTCAATTACTGTATGACATGTTTTTTTGAGCTTGCAATAAATCAAATTAAATTAATTATTATGACGCTAAATAACTTTTAAAATATAATTATTGAACAAACAAAAACTCACAATAAACACTAAATTTTACTAATGTCAAATTAAGGCAACTACCGCTTTCACTTTTATGGAGTCACGTTTTGAATGAATTGAATTCCGGTTTAAGTACGATTGAATTGAATTTTCTACAAAGGGATAAAGCTATGAACCCCGCAAAATACATGATAGTACTGGCTAACATTTGCATAGACAAATTTAAGTTTGCCAAAGTAAAAATCTCAAAGAAATTTTGCAGTGTCAATTTTTACTTGGTGTTCCATTATTTCAAATTTTTTATTAATTTTAATATATTTTAAAAGATAAAACACTAATGTTTCATACACACAATATAATCAAGCCATACTACTTAAATTTGGAAGTATTAAAATAAATATATATTTAATCTGTAGGTCCACAGTAGTCCCAATTAAAATGGCTGTCAGTATAGCAGTAATAATAGTCAAACCAACGCCGACAATCCATACGACAACTATTTCCTTTGTAGGTAGTTAAAATGCGGGGAGAACAATGAAGATTTTGTATTTTCCCAAAGCGCCTTGCGTTAACCTCACAATAGTATTTTCCATCGTCTGATAAAGTGCATGCAGTAACACAGTTATGACCTAAAATATCAAATCAAAAAAGTTTGGCACTAAATTCAAATTTAAATGGAAATACGGTGTAATATTTTGACCCATTAAACCTTTTAGTTAATAGTGCATACATACACGCTAGCTGTTGTGACGTACTTCAGAAAATTGTCCGTTAAGTTAAGCATTACATGCGTGTTCATTAATGGCTGGGCGATGAATTACACGGAATGCTTAACTTTACGGACAATTTTCTGAAGAACATATTAACAGCTAGGGTGCTTAAATGTGGGTTTTACCATTCAAAATCTTTGGCTTGCAATATTAATATTATTATGGAATTTTTATAATTTTTAGTTTTTAATGTTTATTTCACTTTACCTCTGGTTGTCCTAGTCTGTATTCCAAGTGAGGTAGTTGCTGTAGCAACCACAATAAAAGCTACTGCTGCTATATACCTCATTTTTGGGTGAATATGGCAGTTGGAAATTAAAACCTCAAAAAAATTCAAAATTTTACGATTCAGAAAAAATAACGTTTTAATGTATCTTTTTGGTTTTTGCTTTATTGAGCATTGGATCTTGAATGAATTTAATAATTGATAAACATTTTACTTATATACCCACATAGCACAAACAGCGTAAGGTTGGGCTGGACAAATAAGCGGCCGAATGCTGGGTAAATTTATAAAACTGACAATTTGTCGTTTTAATTAGAGTACACGGAAAAACATAACGTCATATTTTAGTCGAATCATTTATGTTTACTCAGTAACGTCTTCATGAAAATGATTTCGTCATTTTTTATACCAAATGTTTGTTTTTAATGCAGATTTGGTTCACAAATTTAGCATAAAACTGTTAGACTAGTTTTGTGCATGTTTTGACTATTTGGGAACGCATGCTAATCATTATTACTCTTTGTTCGCTACTACGCTATGCTATTACATAACCTTATTTTAACTCTTTACGATAAACCCACTCCTAATGTCTGCACTGTGTGGCTATCAAATCAATGAAACTGTTTGACCCAGACTTTGATCTGGAAGCTTTCTCAAATTTATATATTCTTTGCTGATTCATTTGAGATTGATAGTCAGTTGGGTTGTAAACTGCAATGGTTCATTAACATCTGTTGCATCTGATTTGATATCTTGATCTCGTTTTATTTGAGATATTCATCCAAACTTGTGGTTACATTAATGATAAATGTAAAATATTATGTAATAATATTTTGTTTGATTTGAACAGTTTTTTGTTTACATATTCCAATCAAAATTTCAACCTGGAAATATTTGTGACAGTTCTATCGAGTAATTAGAAAACCGAGTTGTTATTGTGTCTTTAAATAAAAATGCAATACAATTGGGCATGACGACGATTATTCATGTTTATTAATTTTAATATATTTTTAAAGATAAAACACAAATGTATCATACACGTAATATAATCAAGCCATGAACCTACTACTTAAAATTGAAAGTATTAAAATAAATATGTATTTAATCTGTAGGTCCACAGTAGTCCCAATTAGAATGGCTGTCGGTATAGCAGTAGTAATAACCAGCAATATAAAACCGACATTCCCCATGACAACTATTTGCTCTGTAGTTAGTTCCAAGCCGGGGAGAACAATGCCAATTTTTTAACTCCGGAAAGCGCCTCTGGGTGTCACAATAGTATTTTCCATCGTCTTTTATAGTGCAATCAGTAACACAGCCATAGCCTAAATTATAAAACCAAAAAAGTTTAACGGCTAAAATTTTTCAATATTAAAATTATCATGGAATTTTGATAATGTTTAATTTTTCATGTCGATTTCACTTTACCATTGGTCGTCCTAATTATCCCAAGTGACATTGTTGCTATAGCAACCACAAGAAAGGCTACAGCTGCTATAAATCTCATTTTTTGGATAAGTGTGAGCGTTAGTCAAATCAAAATAATTCAAAGTTTTAAGATTAAGGAAAAAATACGTTTCAGAGTATTTTTTTGATTGTTATTAATTTACGACTGAATCTTGAATGAAGTTATCGATTAGAAAAGATTTTGCTTATATACCCACAAAGTATAAACAGCGTAAGGTTGGACTGGACAAATCAACTACGACAGAATTAGTAAAATATAAGGTCTTATTTTACTCGAATCATTGATCTTTACTAAGTAACGTTTCCTTGAAAATGATTTGTGATGATGTTCACGTCAGTTTTCGATTACGATTGCTAATAACTAAAAATAAAAGATGTTAAACAAGTTATCCTATATACAAAATAATACGTCATTAGTCATAGTCGTTCAGATGCATATTGCTAGTTTTACATAACACCAGTTGACAAATTTATTGTAAATACTTATGATATACTTTAGCTTTCTCTTCTTCGACACTATATTTATATTTCTGCGTGTATTAACCTATAACACCCACACAGTAGCAATTCTATTAAGACTATGGTGTAAAATTCTTATTGACAGTTTTCTCCATGGTAATGTACAATCGGTTTCCATTTGAGATTGCAGCTGTATTAACAACAAAGCAAGAATCACAAGTATCACAGGTGCTGTCCGGAATATCATTCTTGGCCTAAAATGAGAAATAAAAATTGCAAAATATTTAGAAAATGTATAAAATCCACAATTTTATTTATGGAAGGAATAATAATTTTCACAAATTGAGTTGTGGTTTCATATTGCTTTTGAAATACCGGCATCTAACGCAGAGCTAGATTTAAAGTTATAGATGTATGACTTGATCAGTTAATACATTGGGGTATTTTTTTTAAATATAACGCTGTGAAAACTTTTGGTGTTATTGTAGATTTAGTACAATAAATTAAGCATCAAACTGCTAAACTGGTTTTGTGTATCTTTTGACTATTTTAGAACGCATGCTAAATCATTATTACTCTTTACTCGCTATTTAAACTATGATATTACATAACCATGTTTTAACTCTTTAACGATAAACCTATTCCTCATTACTGGACATGGCCATAAACTCAATGAACTTGTTTGACGCAGACTTCTCTCTGGAAGCAGTCTCAAGTTAATTTATATTTTGTTGATTCATTTGATATTGATAGTTAGTTAAATAGTTTGTAAACTGTGCAATTCTTCATTAACGTTCATTGCATTTGATTTGACATCTTGACCTCGTTTTATTTGAGAGATTCATTGTCGTTACATTAATGCTAAATGTAAAATACCATTTGATATTATTTTGTTTAATTAGTAAAGTTTCTTGTTTACATATTCCAATCAAACTTTCTACCTGGAAATATTTGTGCCAATTTATTTAGCAAGTAATCATTAAATTTTGTTGTAATTGAGTCTTTAAATAAAAATTTAATCAAAATTGGGATGACGACTATACCAATTAAAAATATTTATTGGTCAAAGTTTCCCATGTAGCAAGTTTGAGACATTTGTGTTGTTTTCTTCCTAATTTTGATGATTAAGCTTAGTTCTTAATTTTAACTTCTTGTGCTGAGCTTTTGATACCTGTCGCACAGATGATGTACATGTGCCATATCATTAGAATTACTGCTCAGTTGACCCTTTTCTAATAATAGTTATGAGAACGAATGTAAAAATACATGTGGCCACCACGGGCGAAGTTACATGTAGTCTAATCTCACAGATGCATCAGTGGGCTACTGGGCGACAGTGAGGAGGATGTGGACAATGTGTTTAACCATGTTGACGATTTGGGAAATTCTAATGGGCTATATTTTATGGAAGAATGCCAAAGAAAACAAATAAAAAAATTAAATTTCTTTGTTCATATTTTGAATTTTTTGAAAACTGGTTTTGTTGTAATTGAAACGTTTCTGGTGCAGTATGCAATATTCAACTATTTCATAATTTTCATTCATTTTTAATATATTTTTCAAAGATAAACACAATTTTTTCGCATGTATTTAGTATAACTAAGCCATTGATCATAGTACTCGAATTTGAAAATATTTAAATGAATATACATTTAACGTGTAGGTCCACAGTAGTCCCAATTATAATTGTTGTCAGTATAACAGAAATAATAGTCGAGATAACGCTGACATTCTCCCTGACAACTATTTCCTTTGTAAGTAGTGCCAGGTCGGGGAGAACAATGATGATTACATCTTCTTCCAGGGTAATCCCGGCGAAGGCAACAATTGTATTTTCCATCGTATAATATAGTGCAATCAGTAACACAGCCATAGCCTAAAATATCAAAATAAAAAAGTTTAGCACCAAAAAATTAGTACACGCTAGTTGTTGTGACGTCCTACAGAAAGTTGTCCGTTAAGTTAAGCATTATATGCATTGCATGAGCGTTTTTCAAAGGTTAAGCAATGCAATTCACGTAATGCTTAAGCTTACGGACATTTTTTTAAAGGACGTCACAACAGCTAGCGTGCTGAAATGTTTTGCCATTAAAAGTCATCGGCTTGCAATATTGAAATTATTACGAAATTTTTATAATGTTTAATATTTATTTCACTTTACCGTTGGTCGTCATTTGCTGCATTGCAACTGAAAATGTTGCTGTAGCAACCACAAGAAAGGCTACCGCTGCTATATATCTCATGCTTTGGTGAATAAGGGTGTTGGGTTTTAAAAACTCAAGGTATATACTTTTTTCAAAAAGTTGGGATTAGGAAAAAAATAGGTTCTCACCTTATTTAAGACAGGATCTCAAATGAATTTATAAACAGTTTACCGATGTACCCACACGGCAAAAACAGCGTGAGGTTGAACTAGACAAATAATCATTAAAATTAGAGTAAATGCAAAAAATACAACGATTTATTATAGTCGAATTATATATCTTTACTCAGTAACGTTCTCTTGAAAATTATTAGAGATAATCTAGTTAGCCTCTTCCAAAAATAAGTTTTCTAAAGAAAACATTTAAAAAATAGGGGTCAACATTTGCTGTTGGCACTACTGAGTATGTATCTGGTTATGTTTACTGAGTAATTGGGCTGATTAATTTGTTTTTTATACTTCATGATGAATGACATGTTATATTAAAGATAAAAATAACTTGTTTTCCATGTGGCATTTTTACCCTGTATTTATAAGCAATCGTAAGCGAGAACCGACGAGAGCATCATCTCAAACTATTTTAAGATAACAGTTAATAGTAAATACTATACTATAATAAATTACCATGTTTTTCCACATATTCTAATTTAAACGATAAATAGACAATTAATTGCATTTACTCAGTAATTGTGTTGCTAATTTATCCAGTTCAACCTTACGTTCTTTGTGACATGTGAGTATATAAATAAAAAAATATAAATAATTAAATTCATTCGAGATCCACTGCTAAATTAAGTGATTATCAAAAATGTATTTAAACGTTGTATTTTCTCAATCGTAAAATTTGAAAGAAGTATTTTTGAGTTTTTAAACCCCAACTCTCATATTCACATAAAAATGAGATATATAGCAGCAGTATTCTTTCTTGTCGTTGCTACAGCAACAATGTCGATTGGACTGCAGTTTATGACGACCAACGGTAAAGTGGAATAAATATAAAAATAAACATTATAATAACTGTATAATTATTTCAATATTACAAGCCGACCAATTTATAATGGCAAAACCCTTATTCAAGCACGCTAGCTGTTATGACGTACTTCTGAAAATTGTCCGTTAGGATAAGAACTATATGCATTGCATAAGCGTTCTTCAAAGTTTGAGCAATACATTACACGACAAGCTTTTTTACGGACACTTTTCAGAAGTACGTCATAACAGCTAGCGTGTATGTATGCGATTTTTATTGATGGGTTAAAATGGGCCACAATGTAGCACAAGATTTCCAATTAAACTTAAATTTGGTGCAAAATTTCTTGCTTCATTATTTGCATACAACCACCCCAAATTTATTGTGGGTCATTATTCATTATAAATTCGAGTTTAAAACGGTCGTCCCCATCCCGTGTTTTTAACTAAATAATTGTGTAAATTTGTGTAAATTCAACATTTTTGGTTTGATATTTTAGGCTTTCGCTGTTCTGATGATTGCACTTTATCATCACAAGATGGAAAATATTATTGTACAAATCGTCAAAAGACACACTGGGTGAAAAATAATTCCCATTGTTCTCCCCGACCTGAAACTACCTATAGAGGAAAAAGTTGTCATATGGATTGTACGCGTTATTTTGACTATTATTACTGCTATACTGACAGCAATTTTAATTGGGACTACTGTGGACCTACATTTTAAATTCATGTTTATTTTAATCCTTTCAAATTTGAGTGGTATGATCAATGACTTGACTTTTTGTTTAAATATTGTTTAAAACTGATGAAAATTATGAAATAAATTAAACACCCCAAATCATTTCAAAAAGGCTTCAAATGCAATGAAACTAATTTTCGAAAATGCAAAACGTAAATGAAACAAATAATTTTTTCGATCTCATTTATTTTCTCTGGCAGCTCTTCATCAAATGTAACCTTAGAAGTTCCCAGATCGTTAACAAGATTAAAAAACTGTCATTATCCTTCGTTCATAAAACGGAACCTTTGATAAGTCAGAAAGGTCCAGTTTTGACCATTGTCTACGAGTCAATATCCCATACCTCTCGTGTGCAGTCTCCGAGCATCCACAAACAGTAGCAACACAGTTTAATGGTTACTTGCTAAAAATTGTCACAAATATTTCCACGTAGAAACTTTGATTGGAATATGTAAACAAGAAACTGTTCAAATTAACACATAAATTAAATAGCTCATATTATTTTACATTTATCATTATCATTAATGTAGCCATAAGCTTGACGAATCTCTCAAATAAAACGAGGTTAAGATGTCAAATCCGACGCAACAAACGTTAATGAACCATTGCACAATTTACCAACTAACTGACTATCAATATCAAACGAATAAACAAAAAACACATATACTTGAGAAAGCTTCCAGATAAGAGTCTGCGCCAAACAGGTTCATTGATGCAATAGACTCGTAGTGCAGCAATTATTATTGGGTTTAAATCGACAAAATAAATCGTTATATTTTTCCAAATACTCTAATTTTAATGATAAATTGTCAGTTTTATGTATTTACTCAGTAATTTTGTCGCTGATTTGTCCAGTTCAACCTTACGTTGTTTATATTATGCGGGTATATAAGTTAGTTGTTTCTAAATAATTAAATTCATTCGAGATCCAGCCCTAAATAAAGTGATATCCAAAAAAATACCCTTAAAAGTTATTTTTTCTGATTCGTAAATTTTTTAAGAAAAATATTTTCAGTTTTTAAATTCCAACTCTCATGCTCACCCAAGAATGAGATATATAGAAGCAGTAGTCTTTCTTGTGGTAGCTGCAGCAACAATGTCAATTGGAATGCAGCCCATGTCGACCAACGGTAAAGTGAAATCAACATAAAACATTATAAAAATT